>CM002480.1:6386573-6409027 GCA_000325765.3 Leersia perrieri
GGACTTCACTAACAAGAATACTAGTACATAGATGAGAATACTAGAACTTTCAAGCAACCTATGCACAAGACAATGACTGGATCACTCTAGAATTTACAGCTGCATACTTCTACTACTTGTCACTATTTTCACTGAATGAGTTACATCGGGAGTTCCAAAATAGTCTAGCTAGCTGTGGTAGTTTCTAGAAAATGAATTATCCAACAAGCTAGAGTCCACGTGGGGAACGAGGGGAGCGGAGCCCACGGGAGACGGACGCGCGGCCGCTCGATCTGCTCACCGATCGGCGCCGCCATCGCCAGGTGACCTAACCATCAATCACCATCTCCTCCGGCTGTTTCTTTCACTTTAGGGTGGATCGTGCGGTTGGGCCCTCGCATCGCACAATTGCAGGTATTCCGGCCAGCGCCCTGCCCTTTTTGTTATGTTGCGCTCTCGATCGTCTAATTGTGGAGCCGTTTTCTTCCCCAATGAATCAATGATGGGTTTATCTTATAAATATATGTGGTAATAATATTTGTTATATGTAACTGGCTGACCTTATCATGATTCATGGTGTCCATAACTTAAGTTTCAAAAGGTTCAATTAATCACTTTTTAGGCATTACAGGATCAATTATAGTAGAAAGCAAAGCACAATGAGATGAATGGATGCACAATTTCAAGTTAAATTCCTTAGTAGAAATCTACCACAGCCACTTTTGACCACATGCTTTCATGATTTTTGTATGACTGCTTGCATTAAGGCTGACTTGTTTATTTACCATACAATATAAGACATTTACATCATGTTAGTAATGATTAAAAAAATGTGTCAATTGCTCTTCATATCTTCAGCTTTGAATCCTCATGGGCATCCATTACTTGTGCCAGATTTCTGACTTGTCCTATAGGTTTGTTATGCTATTTTTTTTTCTACATCTCAAGTAGAAACAGATGGTCCCCGTCACGGATAACACTGATGTCGTCTATTTCAGCATAATCTCTACTCATCACCCTTGTAGGATGAAAACCTTGAAACTTCTGGCCTGCCATGTAAAGAATATATATGATGAGAGTAAATACGCACAATTGTAACTGATATACAGTAAATTGTATTTTTACATCTGCAATCTACAGTACTAAGCATTGATCATGCAGCATAGAGAAACCCACTTAAAAGGATAATTTAGAGCTTAATTTTACTTACCACCAATTTTGAAAAGTTCCTCCAATGATCTAGGGAGCTTGATAAGCTTTCCATTTTGTGCTGCTGAACCTGTTGCATTACTGTGATATTTGTGAATTGTAACTCTTTTATTTGTTTCATTTATGTAACATTCATCTGGAATTCTGCTTCTTGTTATGTTTTCTTCTGATTTTTGAGGAGAGCCTGTCTGCGCTGTTGTATGTACCGTTTGCTGACTGCATGTGGAGCTGCTGTCTTCAGAGTTTATCTGAATACAGTGCTCTTCAGTACTTGCTTTGGTCTCACAGTTCATGTGAACTTTATCATGGTTCTCTTTTTTATCTGTCATACCATTATTATTTTCTTTTTCTGATGCCCAAGATCGGGTTGCTTCTCCAAGTAACTGTCTTGAATATATGTCACCTCCAAATACTGGAATGTTGTTACTAGAACACCTACTTATCTGTTCTGTGTAATGTAGGTGTGACTTTTTTAGAAGCCATGCTTCTCGAGGAACATGGAAAAGCTCATACTTGCTCAAGAATCTTTGGTCTGGTTGATTTACTTCAGGTAAACTTTCTCGTAGCTTCATCTTCTGTACATTGGAATAAAAAGTTAACTTCTATCTAACTGTACTTAAATTTAATGTATATCGTTTGAAATTCAAGTGATACCTGGAATAGATTGTTCATTAGAATGCTGCCGTCTTCCCTGTTTTCTTCAATGATCTCTCTAAGCCTTTTTTTACTTATTCTTAAAAGCTGTGAAAGCTCAGCCGTGCGGCAAGTAAATGGCTGTGGTATGTTACATAGAGCACTGATCTCTCCAAACATTTCTCCCTCTGCAACTTTCTCATATACCTGCTTTCAAACAATCCATAAACTTTGGTAATCTAAAGAAATCTTAGTGATATCTGGAACAGATGTAAACAGATGAAACGTATACCTGCTCATTCCCATGAATTGTTGCTATTATATTCTACACAGAAATATCATTAAGAAAGGTGCTATTAGCATACAGATAAAAACTTAGTGAAATTTCATGTCTGCACTAAATGGGAGATAGAATACTAACCACTGCTCCTGAAACTATTATGTAAATATCTGCTTCTCCTTCATTCTGCAGTATTATATCTTCCTTTGGTGGAAAGTACTCAGCCTGCACTTCCATGACCTGTTTTGTTCAACATATTCAATTAATAAAGACTGCATAAAGTATTGCCCTCATATGGAAATATTGAGTAATGTCATCAAATTACCAGTTCGGCAATGAAATTGTCAGATACTCCATTGAAGAGATAGGCATGTCGGATGATCGGAAAGAATAAGTTGTATGCTATGCTCGAGCGGATTCCTTTGGGGAGTCCATCTAACATGACCTGCTGGTTGAGTCCCTCTGTCTTGAACTGTAGGCAGAAGTGAGATAGCACTTGCTGCTTTATGTTTTCAGGTAGTTGATTGCGTGCTGCAAACTCTGATGCTGCTTGGACTGAGTCCCTCTGCATATGTATTTTTTAAAGATAATCAATATAGAAGTACACATATATGGAACAACAATGATGGTAATAGTAACCGTTTTAGTTAAAATGGTGACTATGCTATATGCATTTTGTTGAGTTTTTTTGGTACTTTTTCCCCTCAGTTTAATGATATTTTGTTGGTATTGATGTCCCTTAGAATGGTGGATTGACTTAGGGATACAAGAACCTGGTGGTACCGTGTGGCATACTAGCAAGAACATGATTCTATTGATTTATTCCGTTTGTTTTGCTTTATGGTTGAAAACCTGCCTCTACCATTTGCACAAGAACTTAAAAGGAATGGTCCATCTTTACCAACTTTTTGTAAATGAAACTATAATGGTTCTGATACCCATCAAATTTAATGAACGCATGATGCTTAGTTCTTAGGGTGTTGACTCATGGAAGTTTAAATATAACTAATTCTTATGATATAATGTGGATAAATTGTGTAACTGTGTAAATACTCTTGAACAAGCATGATTTTGTACGGAACCATACATCCCACCACGCGCAAACCAAAATGCTAGCTTGTTCTCTGATCTTGACATCATTTTGTTGTACACCATCCCTGTGTAGCTTATTTCTACTTTTATGACCAAAGGGTAAGTGCATCACATCTGGAATGGCATTCCAAATGCTAAAATTCTCACTGGTGTGCTATATTCAATTGTATTCTTCAGCACTATATAACACCACTACTAACTACATTTCTGAATGAACTTTCAGGAGACAGAAGGTTTGCCATTGATATTTTTTACTGATAAGTAAAGAAACTTACAAATTTCTGGGTGCGGCTGGTCCCATGAACAACTAGGTTGGTCATGTTGCCAATGAGATAAGCTGTCAATCCCAGATTAAACATCATATAGATGATATCAAATAGCATCTCTGTTGGATTTTCAGCATGTAGGTCCCCATATCCTGTTGTTGTCAGTGTTGTAATGGACCAGTAAAGAGCAGTAACATATCTAGTCCATAAGCTCTCTGATCTGAAAGTAGGCATCACAGCTCCTATCCATGTTCTCTCTGGGTTGGGGTATCTGTCAGCAATCATATAATTGAAGCATCCTGCACAATGCACTGCGAAGAGGGTGACCTGCATTTTGGTCAATACATATTTTTTATATATAAGAACCAGCAAATTTCTTCCTATAGGCACAGAACAAGTACTTCACAAAATAGAGAACTTTTGCAAAGGACGCAGAAGGTAAGATTCGGACTTACAGAAATAAGCTTTGAGCACCTAGTCCAGAAATAGTTGAATCGGATGTCTTTCTCCAGCCTGTTAGAATAGAATGATTAAATTGTTGTCAATAATGATTCACTATCATAATATGAAGAACCTGGACAGGATTTTTTAACCTGGCAAATAGTGAACTGACTCGGTGAAGACGCCATAGCCTTAGCAAATTGAGTATCTTGAAAGCAAGGTCATTCCCCTTATGTGTAAATAGAAGGATGATTGGTTGAAACGGTGCTGTTGAACATACATCAAAGATAAACCAAGATGATAGGTACCTGCAAATGATCATATTTTGCTAATGTCAAGGCATAATTTTTTGAGCTTTTACAATCCCAAATGTGGGGTTTCTAACATGAAAGTATTATAACAGTGAGTAACGAAGTTACAAACCTTACTGCAATTCTCTTCCGGTCATCCACAAAAAGATGGGTTTTGCTATCGACATAAGCTACGAAGAATGTCAAAACAATATCAATGGCAAAGAAGATATCGACAATGTTCTCAACTAGCAAAAGCTTATAGGGGAAGTCCCTCAGGAATGCTAGTTCAAATGGGCATATCCAGGCGGAGTAAATGACTAGGACTATGAGAAACAGCTCCCAGGATCTGAGAGACACACAGACAAAGCAAACAAAGATCATGTCAGCAACTGCTGTTCTCTTATATGCCTTCTAGCATGATAGATACAGACAGTGCATTGTGAATCTTACCTGTACCAGGGATCGTAAGGCGAAATGATGAACTTCTGCAACTTGTTGGAGTGGTTTATAGTTGCACCAAGGGATGGCAGTAGCTCGACAGCGAAGCTATCACTACTCTTCTTGATCTGGAATACGTCCCAGAACTGGTGGAAGCAAGATTTTGAGTGAGCTTGAGTCATGGTTGCCTTGCTGTTCTTGTTATTGGCCACCCAACTCTGTTTGCAGAAGGTGTGGAGGCTGGGTCTTTATATATATATGTATGCTGCACATGATGAACATGCAGGATCAGTGTTCAAGGTGAGGAATTTAAGAAGGGAACCAGAAACTGCTCGTGTCCTGTACCTTACGAGGAAAACAACTGACAGGGCATTCGTGTTTTGGATGGGAGATGTGGGAAGCTATTAGCTAAGACAAGTCGGCAAAGTCTACCACACACATAGTTTGACTTCTTTTGGTAGATGACCAGCTGCAGTCAAACTATCTTCTGAGGCTAATGGTTTTTCCCAGCTGAACTGCAAGGATAGAAGCTCTTGCAATTGCCTTCTGTTGAGCAAGAACCAGCAGATTCCTCTCAACCATTTGCTATGGTGAATGACTGAATGTGCAAGCTCCTTCTGTGGACCGGTGTTCCCCTTGATTCAACCAAGAACAGTCTGTGGTGTGCATTGTTTTGATGGTGTGTTGTGTTTCCAGTCCTTGTGCTGAAGTGGCAGTTGTGACCTGTTATCAATTTCTGGATAGCTATGCTCCTCCATAATTAATATTTGGCAACAGTAATTGCGCCGGTAAGTGATATTATGTTAATCCCAGTCAAATATACTTCTGACATAGGTTTTTCTTAGCACTGTCATCCACATGTTTGTCTAAATGTGAACAGGAGTGCCGGAACCATGGATGTCATTTCTGGAAGCAATCTGTGATGGACTTATCATCTTCGGGTATATTCTTTTGGTAGTTGGGTTCAAGTAAGATTTGTTTTAGTGGATTGTGAAGGATCCACTCTTTGTGGTCATGTCAGCTAATTAAAGAAGAATGGTTAATAAGCTCAACCAAGATATCCTGTCAGTCTAATAGTAGCCTCCGTGTTCTGATGCCTGCCATTTGCTGCCATTAGTCTTTATCCGGTACACTGATTGGGCTGCCCATTTTCATGGGACCATTTAGGACTTAACAGACTGTATCTACATTATTGTGATCTCTGGAAAAGTTTCAGTTGTTTACAATTTTATTTGAAGTTCTGTCTTGTATTGCATTCTTGGTGAATCAGCCAGTCCTTGTTCATAGGGTACCCACTTCACATATCTTGTGCTTCGTGATGGGCCCAGAATTTAGATTCTAGACAAAGGAAAAGGCCTTCTTCTTGGTACACTTATTGATGTGCTTGTCGATGTCATAACTGAAAATAATAAGCGTATTATTTACTTCCATAATGATTTTCCTGGTTGGATATAGCCCTTGCTAATTGCTATCCTGACAGATGCTCACATGTCATGCAGGGTCCTCTGGCTTACTGATGACAACAATAAATGGAATCTATTTTGGTGTTGGGATGTGCTGCTGATCCGTAACTGGGGATACTTTTGTACAAGCAGAATTGTCGATTTTTTTTTCACTTGAAGGTAAACTGTACATTTTTTAGATTCAATGATAAAGCTAAAATATTAATCCTTTCTATTTTAAAAAAACCTTTCTAGAAAAGGGACTATGTTGAACTTGTCTAGAATTTGGCAATGATAATCTCATGAATTATCCTTGGCTGCCTAGCCATTATTAAGCCATTGCACGTGTTTGTTGGAGATGAGGAAATTGAGATTTCGTGGCTATTTGCTTACTACTAGAACTGTGGGCCTGGCCAAAAGCTAAACCATACGAGTCCCTATCTGGTAAGCTCTTCAATATACTTTCAGTCTTTCAGAGGCAGAATTCCATATAGGTGACTACTGGTCCATCCTCTACCTGGGATGTCAACCTTTTTATCTCTTAAAAATGCATCTTTTTTGTTAATTCGTTTGCATCTTCTGTAATCTCGATGCTTATCTACTACATTGAGTTTATCCCATGAAGAGAGAATAATATAAAGGAATTTCTATTGCTTTTTCCAGGGGCTTGTTCAACACTGCTTCTAGATTTCTTTTTTCTTATTTTTGAAGGAAAAAATAATACTGAAAATATAATATAGGTGAAGCAGACTAACAATTTTATGGTTTCACAATATCAATTAACTTGGAGAGGATGTATTACATCTGCACTTTTGTGCTAACATCTTTTGTGCAGTATTTTTCATAGATTGAGCTATGAAAAGCTGGTGCATTACAGGACCATTAAAATAATCTGACAACCAAAATTTTTAGCCACTTCCTTGTGTTTCTTGTGTTCCTGATATCTTGCTTCTGTCGGGATGTCGTCTGCATTATCGCAGGTGACCATGTGAGAGTGGGGAGCGATGAAGTTGCGGTCCTTGCCGGCATGTGCATGCATGTGTCCATTCCCCTTTTCTGTTGCATCTTTCAACTACAGATGATGGTGTTCTTACTTATTAGGAGATGTGGCGATGGTGTTTGTCTTCATAATGAGCTGGTTGAAGCGTTGTTGCAATTATGTTCAAACATCACAAGGGAAGGTCTCACATGGGCAGTACCATTAATACATAAACCATGCTGATTGTAACGTCTCAAAAAACAATGTTGAAAGTTCAAATATAAGCCTGCTTATCAACCAAACAGTGTAATCAAGTAAGTTACAGCTAGTTATGATTTTATTTAGAGTAAAATGCGTTGATGGTACCACAACTTATGTGGTGGGTGCAAGTTAATCACACAACTTGTAATTTGCTTAAACAAGTCACAAATCTTGTCTCAGGGGTGCAGATCTTATCAAAAATCATATCACGCGAACTATTTGCTTTCAAGTTGAATGTTGTGCTGACTTAACATGTTACTCATGACTCACATGGATTTGCAACTAATGAAAATAAAAGATAACCCCATGTTTTCACTTGCAACACTGTTTGTGTGCTTTAATATACATAATTACACATTAATTAATATTCAAAATTTTAGTATAGTTCATATCGTATTGAATTTATTATTGATAATATTGATAATTTGCTTATTTGTGAGTCGTATGTGGCTATTGTTGTACAAGATATCAATATGGTGATCATATTATACATGTTTAATATAGTTTTCACCCTAAACACAAGATGAATGACTTATTTAAGCAAATTGCAAGATATGTGACTAAATTGCACCCACCTCGCAAGTTGTGGTACTACCAATACATTTTTACTCTTTTATTTATGTTGAGAGTTCAGATCTTTAAATTATCATTGATTTGGTTCCATCCTGACTAGTCATTTTCAGCGACATCTTCTCTTCTCTTTATATTCTGTACTTTTGTTTGGTCTTATCTAATTATATTCCTTGTTGTTATCTGGCTTATGTGATCTGCTCTTTGAGCACTCCTGTTCCCTATCAGCATTTCGGAATCATTTGCTTGCCTATAAGGCCATACCTTTTGCATGCCCTTTTTTGGTATCATGGTTCTGTTTGTGAACTTGGTGACAGTGTGGTTGATATGTTTTTTTGCCTTTTACAGTTACAATGATGATTTGTTATTATTTAGCTTATGTTATTCTATCTGACAATAGCTGTTCTCCAATTTACTTTGGCAGAGAAGGCATGCCAAATTTTGGAGGCAGATATTTGCAACAAGGATATGACAAGGTTATGGTTGTGATCAATATACCTTTGGTCTTTGTCGAATTTAATGGTTTTTACTTTGTCTTCACGAAAATAACATGTTGAATGTGCACACCATGGTTTATCATTAACTAACTGCCTCCTATCCCTTTCAAAGTACAATTTCCGCAAACAGATGAAGCGGAATTTTGTGACAGGGGATAGTGCTGCGGACAATGAAACGATTCTAGGGGTGATGTAGAATCTTTGCCAGTCCTTATGAATGAAGATTTAGGATATGATATGAGAGGTATTGAGGTAACGAATTGTTTCTCTCTGATTTTTTTAATCGAAAGGAAGAATATTTTTGTTTTGAGAGTGGAAATTCCTTACATGCGTGTCATTTCTCCCTGCATTTTTTTTTTGCGGCTGCTTATCTTTTCAAGGATTACATGGAATAATTTACTGCTATTATATGAACCACAGAGAAAAATATTCCAAAAACTTACCAAGTTGAGCATATCTGAACCCCTGCAAATTATAAATAATCATAATATGGATAAATTGGCTGTGTGTAAAAAGGCCCTAATGGAGCTTCCTCTCCAATGAATTGATTATTAAATTAGTGGTCATGCTAAGGTACCAACAACCATCCTTGATCATTCCATCCACTTGATCCTTGGTCATTACATGCTAGTACCTCTTGTAGACCCCACTGAGTATTTTCATGCCACGCCCTCATTAATCACTGACAATGTTGTTTAAAAAGACATTATGATCAACCAGTTTTTGCCGTCATGATCTCATTTCATAATTTTTCCATATACCTTTCAACTGGCACGTGTGCCTTTAACCTTGCACACTTTTTTTTTCTTCGTGAAAAGTAGGAAGTTAGATCCACCACTGGCTTCTTTTATAATACCAGTATATATAGCTTTTATTTTATCTATCACTAGATTAGCATTAAACATCTCATTTCTTCTATAACTTGCATCCTCGTTGGTCCTCGCATCGGGTCGAGCAGTTGCTAGCGGAAAGGACACAATTTTGAACAAAAATGTTTTTTTTTTGCAATTTAAATTCAGAATTATCCTGGCTGGTTTTGACCAAGCGCCGATAATTCTGACCAAATTAAGCAGTATTCATTCCGAACCCTGGTCCCAACAGGTACGAGCCACTCGCTGTTGCAGGCGCAGCTAGTCAAGCCAGCAAAAAAACACTGTTGTTAGTTTCCACATCACTGATTTTGCTCAAGTCTGAACCCAGCTAGCTAGCTAGGTATCCGGATGAGCAGCAGTAGCGCAGTACCACGTCGCTGCTGCACCTTCACCGGCAGTCCACCGGCCCGGATGCATGCACAGTAGTATGATGATGCATTGCCTCGCGAAAACGACCCCAGTGGTGGCCGGCCTCCTCTTCCCCATTCATCTCCAGAGAGAGATAGAGAGAAAAAGACGGGTAGTAGTAGGTTCGCCCAAATGGGCAAGTCCATGCAGCATTTGACAAATACGCCCAAATGGTCGGCCGGCCGTCTCGACGCGTGCTTGCTTCGTGTTGCATGCGCATTTGGCTCCAATTTTTCTTTAAGAGCAGATAGAACAGGGATACTAATCTGGCTCTAAAAACTTTATTGTTGAGTTGACATAAAAAAAATAAGGAAGGAAAGATGGGTGTATGCTTAATTTAAAGTTAGGCTGCACACACAAACTAAGAAAAAAGACAAATAAAAAAAGATGATTTGATACATAAAGAATATAATATTATTGTCATGATAGCACAAACTAAAAATTAGAGTCTTTTATTGTATGTGTGAGCTACAAAATTATTTATAATGACATGGAATAAAATTGGAATAGGTAACAGATGCTACTGTTGATCTTGCTCTAAACATGCAGACGCGTGCAAACATTTGTGCACTCATCTCTATAAACGCGCTCGTATATCTTACTCTTACGAGAATCTTCGAAGAATGGGCCGATATAATCTTGAGATTGCTGAAGGCTTCATAAATGTTGTTATGTCAACTGATATGCCACCTTAGCACTAAAAGAATGTTTGATGTAAATGTGAGCATCTGTATCAAATTTATGATTTAAACCAGGTGGATAGGTTTTTCAACCATAAATCTAATCAGTTGAGCTATGCTCACTTTGAGTTCAACTTCAAATTTAGCTACGAGGAGATCGATCAATAGTGGAGGGAGGTTCTAAATTTAGCCACGAGGAGATCGATCGACAGTGGAGTTCGGCACGAAGCAGCATTCACCGCAGCGGCGCCCAGCCGGCCAGGATATTATGATCACGGAGATCTCAGATGTTCAATGATGAATTGATGATGAGCAGCTGTCGCTTGCATGTTAAGCCGTAGTGGTGCTGTTGGTTGTTTTAGTTGAGTTTGGACTTTGGAGATTAGTGGAAGGATGGGATGGGTTACATCTTGCAGATAGATGCTTTCGTGCTTTTGATCGAGTTCTAGAGGTGTGTAAGAGAGTAGTCCTTTTTTTGGGGGGAGCACAAGATCAGTTTGGCAGATGATCAAGCCCTTAGAGCCACTAGATAGCTGACGAATAGAAAAGCTCACAAGTCACAAGGGCTTTTTAAAGGTGGAATTTGTACTCTACTATTTATCACTATGCAATTCAATGCGTTTTTCTTTCTTATACTATCGACGATTGTGATAATAAGCTGTTGTTGAACCATTTTTTATGACTTGTTGTGCTGCATGAAATTGAAGAAAAGAACCACGTCATTGCCATTTCAAATATAAATTTGGTAATTTTATTCGGTTGAAAGTTAATTGGTGTTATCGTCATGACTCTCTTTTTTATATATATTGTTTCAATATAGTTTATGTTTCCTGGTCAAAAATAAAGACTCACTCGCCGTTCGGTGGTCCCGTTTGTTAGGAGATAGTGGTGATGGCTGATGGGTGAAAGCAGATTTATCATTCACTACCACTACTTGAATCTTTTAAAATATTATAGATAATAAATATAGTTCTTAAGCACACTTTTCTCTCCAACTTTTCTGTTGGTCAGGACATATATTATCTATACTTAAGAACTGTCGTCTATTAAGCCGTAGTGTTTTTTTTTTTTTTGCGAGGAGTTTATTAAGCCGTAGTTGATGCCGTTAGTGTTTTAGTTGAGTTTGGACTTTGGAGAAATCTGGAAGATAAGATGGATTACAGATAGATGCTTTAGTTCTTTTGATTTGTATTGTTGAGTTACTGTTGCCATGGATTATTTACTTGATTGTATGAGTCAATTAATTGTTTTGAGAAATAAACTTTAACAAATATCTAAAACAATTCAACAGAAATATTATTTTGTGAATAAATAGAAAAGATCGGGCCAGTGTTGTTCTTTATGATTTTTTTTTTGTGCGCGCGCGCGCGCTTGAAGAACAAGAGTCGAGAGAGCTTGGCAGATGATCAAGTCCTTAGAGCCACTAGATAACTAGCCAAAAAAAAACTCGCACAAAAACTTGTTAAAGGTGGAATTTGTACTCTAACCAAGGCAATGCATGCGTCTTTCTTTGTTGTACTACGGACGATTGGTATCGAGTATAATATGCTATTAATATAATTTTTAAATGCTCTTTTCTCGTCATGATCCCTTGAAATGCATGGAATGAAAATATGTTAGTTTCTACCAAGATTGTCACGCGACTAAATGGAATAATTCCCTCCTTAAGAGGAACCAACTCCTCGATCGATCATCCGTACCAATTCAATCTAGAAATTCATATTAGTATACGAACTTCTAATAATTTGTTGGTGTGGTAATTAGCTCGGGCTTTATTGATGAAACTACTCATTTGCACGCAAAGATAAAAATGTTGTAAAAACAAGTACTCCCTCATTCTTAAAAATGTAAAACATTTAGGCAGCTTGATGTGACTGATTATATTACAACGAATCTGGATAGTGATTCTATTACAACGAATCTAGATAGTTTTGTCCAGACTCGTTGTACTAGAATCAGTCACATCAAACCCTCCAAATGCTATATTTTTTGATGGAGGGAGTAGCAACACGAGCACTTGAACCAAGAACCAAGAGCTACTAAAGAAATCCCATGCATCAACCCTAGTGCAAAATGTGCTAAATCGACATTATATCTATAGGATTTATCCAATCCAAGCTAGGAACATTCAATTATAGGATTCCACCCAAAAATTTGTATGACCGTGAAAAATTCATAGTGTCCTACATAGTTCTATTACCAGTGCACTTTCTTTTAACTGCAAAGGTTTATTTACCCGCTTCTATGCATTGTAATTACACAAAAACCAAAATATATTTTTTTTAAAAAAAATACACAGTACACATGGGTGCCCACAAATGCACCGACATATCTTAAAATTGACAAAGTCTATACCGACATATCTTGAGATTGACAAAAACACCATATGTGTCTCGTTATCGATGGGTATATCACCTATCACTGAAAAATAGTCATAAATACGAGCACCTGTTTCAAATCTAGAACTGAAATCCGGATGGGTAGGCTCATCACCCGGAGACTGTTTGCACCTTATTTTTTTTTGCAGATAAAAAGTATTTTTAAACGTCAACAACAAAAATACATGGTGCATATACAAGGTTGTTTCTATGATATATAATCATATAGATCTTACTTTTTAGGATCTCACCAAAAGACATGTCGTTACTTATAATTTAGAGTAAAATTAAAAAAAACTATAGATCTTTTAAATAACTATCAACTGCAGGTTTAACACCAAATGTTTCAAAAAACTACAGATTTTAGTCAGATTTCACTAAACTACTAATTTATTGTTGGACTTATCACAAAAGTACAATTTTTAAGTTTGAATCCCTAGCACTATGGTCATGCTGGAGTATATAAGTTGAAGTTATCATAAAACCATGTCCAATACTAGTTTAACCATAAAACTGTGTTTGGTACTAGTTTAATAAAAAAATCACAAAATGGTGTAAATAAAAAATATCAATGTTTATATCCCAATATAACAATAGTTCTAGGGATTTAAACTCTAAAATCTATTGTTTCATGATAACTTTAATATTGAATCCATAGTTTTGTGATACTTACTTAAATAAAGTATCTAGATTTATGACAAAAATTAGTGTTAAACCTGTGGTTTGCGATACAACACCTCAAATATATTTAGTTTTGTGATAGTTTCGTCAAAATATCATTAGTTTTTATGAAAAGTAAAACTTATTTCAATATACCCTGGTGTAAAGTAAAAATACATGCTAAATTTGATACAAAGTCAATATAATCTACCTGTTGCAAACCATAATTTACTCTAATCGTAAACCATACTTTTCTTTTGAGACTCGATGTGCGGCGATGTTTTGCGTTGTTTTACAAAATAAGAAGTGCAAATTAATGAGCACTAGATTGAGATACTGATATTGAACGTTGAATTGGAAATAGTTGGCTGAGATTGAGGTCTTCATCAAAGTGAAGTTACACCCTTTTTTAGAGAAAGTAATTAGCTGGAGCTTCCATTGGTACTAAGAATTAGTTTATGTGGGAGTGCAACCGTGTATTCCCTGCTCTTCCCCATAATCAATTTGGAAAAGAGATTGCAATTAGCCTTTTATAGGAACTATCTCGAGAAAGTGGGTTGGAGTTTAAGGAGAGAGACCTCCACTAGTATGTGAGGTCAGGGATCCATTGTGCTGCCAACATTTTTCTGAGAATGAGAAGTGGAAGGGAAAATGAAAGGAGATCATATGCTCCTTTTGGTTAGGTTCAGATTCTCACATTTGGCGGTCCTGATATTATGCAAGAATAGTAGTAGTACCAGTGCAGGCGAAGCGTGCACACATATGGGTCTCTCACAAAGGTTCCATTCTTTCAGTTGTGGTATCATAGTTATTTTTAATACATCAATGATCATTATTCTTCTTCCATGCTTGTAGGCATGAAATGAACAGTGGGAATTTTTGACAAAGAAATTGAAAGGAATGTCATCAAGAAGGAATTCCTTGTAAAGAGAGGATGAGAGAGGGAATTTGATGGGGGGGAAACAGAGGGAAAGAAGGTGCCGTTTGACTTGCTTTCGGTGTTGTTTGAAAGCATGCATGGCCAGTCCAAACGCAATCATTTGTTCTTCGGAGGAGCTCATCTTGGCCTTTGCATATGATGGGCAGAGGAATCCTTCCAACTTGTAGTAAGTTTTGGAGTCTCTCTTTGTTGCTTGTGGTACACCAAGAAGTTCTCCTAGAGTCTCCTCCACAAAAAAGGAGAAAAAACTCGATAACAAATAAATTACCACAGTGAGAGACATCCTCTTGATTTTCAAAAAACAAGGAAACAAGTAAACATCAAGAATTATTTAAAAAACAGAATAAGTAAAGAAATCATTAAAAAAAAATAACCGCATAAAGATGAATTATAGGCGAATTTTCATTTCGCCAAATATGAAACCAAAACAAGATAATGGGCCTATAAGCCCAAACCGACATAAGATGTCCACAAAGGATCCTTCCCTTTCCAGGCCCATTTTAGTTTTCCCCGTAGTCTCATTTAGGCCCATATAAGCCCAAAATATTATCAGCGAAAGCCCAAACAACACCAGCTCTAAGCATTCCATACAACACCGGAAGGCGGCGGCGGCGGCGGCGGAGGAGGAGGAGCGGAGCAGAGGCAGGCAATGGCGTCGTCGTCCACCTCGCCGGCCATCCGCGAGATGCAGCGCGACCTCGAGTCCCAGGCCAACGCCCTCAGCAAGATCCAGAAAGGCACGCCTGCCCCGCCACCGCGCGAAACCCCCTCGGAATTTCCGAAACCCTAACCCTAGCTCTCTGTTTCGCCCGCAGATATCTCCAAGAACCACCAGGTCCGCAAGCAGTACACCATCCAGGTCGGCGAGAACGAGCTCGTCCTCAAGGCACGCCCCCGATTCCCCGGCTTTGCTGCCTGCGCTCTCTCGCTCGCGTGGCTGCTTTGTTTCTGCATAGTTTGGTGGATTTTTTTTAGGGTTTCTGATTCAATAAGGTTTTTGGGGGCCTGTGTGCAGGAGCTGGAGCTGGTGAATGACGAGGCGAACGTGTACAAGCTGATCGGGCCGGTGCTGGTCAAGCAGGATCTTGCCGAGGCCAAGGCCAACGTCAAGAAACGCATTGAGTACATCTCCGCGGAGCTGTGAGTAGCTTTGGGCTGATCTTGTTTGTGATCTGATCACTTGATCTGTTTTCTGGTGTATCGAGTTGTGCTGATGATATTGGGGTCTTGATTATTTGGCGGCAGGAAGCGGATGGATCGCGCGCTAAAGGACTTGGAGGAAAAACAGAATGGCAAGAAGGAATCGGTATGTTCTTCTTGTTATTACTGTTTTTGGTTTATTGCTAGGTCAGTTAGGAACATCAATTCTAAAGTGATATGCAGACTTGCATAGACGTAATTGTTCCTTTTTTCACACTAATTCCTTATTTTCCACTGAAGATTTGGCGCGACTGTTTAATGTCTTGCTGACATGTAGGCCCTGGACCTAAATGGCTATTAAGACAACAAATGCCAAATAAGGGGCTGGGTTAAATTCCGGTGCATACGAGAAATTATTGTTCCAGTTTATGTAGGATCGGTTTGAGATTGTTGGTGTGAATTTGGAAAGATTTTATTTTCGCAGGCCATTTGCTGCTCTACCATCAAGTGTACCTATTTCGTACCTGAATATCTACAGATGAATATGGAGTTCAATTTCTAAGTCTATGCATATCTAATGCATGTGCTACTCCAATATTAATGATAGATAAAAAATAGACACGCTTATAGAAATTGAAGCTTGTAAGGGAAAATAGTGCAAGAAAATAAAGGAAAAAACTACTTAGACATATAGCCCTAGTTGGACAAGAGATCACTCCCATGTTTTGAATAATTTATACTCTTATGACCCAAAACACGCATATCAATGCAATTATACTTTTAATATAAAGTGACTAAAATATCGAATTAATATCTGAAGCATGAATGATAAGGCGGAAAAGAAGGTGCATGCATAGGGTTAAATTGGGAAATTTATCGAGAAATCTGGCATATGCTGAGGATTTGAAAACAGAGGAAGTACTCTATCCTATTGATCGACACATAATCGTGCATGCCCCTGCATCACTTTGGTTTGGTTGCAGTGCACGCTCTCCTTACCACACACTTCGCGCTGTGCAGTCACCACAACAATCCTCTCTGCATGCAGAGTTGGGCGGTTTGCATGCATGCCCATCCCACAATGTGCGTGCAAGCAGTGGTGCAATAAATAAGACCATCCAAACTGAAATGACCATATCGAGGACTGCAATATGTCGATCCATTTGAGAGAAGCACAATTTTTTTCTACGACTCCACGGCGATCAATTGTGGACAGAGGTAGTACAAAGGAAGAACTTTGCAAAATAATTAGAACACAATCCATTAATGGTTAAACTAATGTTCTATATTGGTTGCGAGAATGTTGGACTAAGAGTTATGAAATAATCTAGTGGTTCAAGAATTCAAACATTGCAACATTTTCTCTGATTCATTGCATAAACTTCCAACTATTTGATTATGTTTCTTGTGAGCCTGTGTTGCCCTGTCCTCACTGGGACTCGAGTTTTCTTTTGATTTGATCCATGTAGCTAGTAGCCTAGGATTATTTTGCAGTCTTGATACACCGTACGACTACACCAAATCTTTGTCAGAGCTTAGGCCCATGTTATGATGCACCCAATTCACCTGGGAGTTGTTGTGCCAGTACCTGATATGTGCAAGGTGCTAGTACATACTACAGCCCCCTAGATTGGTGGTGTGTTATTCCCCATTTAGGAATAGAAGAAAATTCTAACACATTCCTGATATGGACACATATACTTTAGCACAGCCACAAATCCACAAATCAGCCTGCCTCCACGAAATAATCCAAGGTTTGGTAATTTCATCACACAAGTGAGGAAGACGGAACAAGAAATGATGCCAGTAATGGAGTTCAATAAATTCTTGGCTAACTGGGAGATTTGGTGGAGGCAGCCTCCACGAAATAATCCAAGGTTTCTTGGCTGAGTCAATAAATTCCTCTCTCTTTGTTAATTTGCTTATGGAGGAAGCCTTATGTTTTCTAGATTTTCCAGTTTTCACCCTCATCCTTTGATCTCTGCAATCGGGTATTTGCGGGGTACTTTTATTTTCAGCCAATCGTATGCTTCCTGGAAAGAATTCTTTCTTGAAGAATCCCCCTCCTCTCTTCTCCTCTTCTCTCCCTCACATTCCTCTGATCCTCTCTCTTTATCTGTTTGATTTTGGATGGAGCCTTAGGTTTCGTACCTTCCAGTTTGCACCCTAATTCATTGATCACTACAATTGGTTCTTTCTGGCCTTTGTAGGGTGTTATTGTTTTCAGCCTGTATATTCATGTATCTTTCCTAGAAAGATTGTTTGTTCTTGAAAATAAATAGTAGGATATAAATAAAATTTTATAATGCATACATTTTTTTATAATGATATCATCTTTGGTATTATTATATCTTGTGCTGGTATATGTAGAATCTAGGTTCTACATTAGAAAGGAAAGACTGTATATGTGTTACGGGCATTAGGCCCATTGGGCCCCGTGAACAGTACCGCGGGTATGTAGCATATGATTAGTTGTTTGTTAGGAGATAAGATTAGAGGAGTTTCTTTCTTAGGAGTCAAGTCATACCCATCTATATAAGGATGGGAGTGTATCAGTTTTCATCAAGCAATGAATAATCAAAGTTAGTCTCTCTCAAGTTCTAGCCCTAGATTCTCCTCTCATCCCAATTAAGCCGACGCCGCCGGGCTATCTTCCCGGCGATGTTTACCCAATAATTGTGCTCATATCAATATGGTTCATTCTTACACCAGATTTGTTTGCATAGCAGTTTTCGCATGTTATGGTCGTTCTTGACTGGCATTTCATGTGAAATGCACTGAAGTTTTTCTATACCATTTGCCTAATGGAACAAACATGATTCTAACAGAACTTTAACGTGTCTTACGGGCTGGAGGTCCTTTTGATTTGTCTTTGCCCTATTTAAATATGTGAAACCTAAATAGTCATAGGGTCAAACATTTGCAACATGCGAGGGTTCTCTTAACTTCAGCATAACTCCTGTGTACCTCCTGTGTGGATTGATGAAACAGTTGACATTTTATTGTTGAACTTTTGATAAAAATTAGATTGAGCCAGCGAAGATATCTGGATTAACTACATAAAAGGACCAAGTGGTGTATTTGTAACCAGCAATATAATTGACGGTTGCAAGTGTACAATCCGCAGATTCTGCCTACACCCTGCAGTAGTAAGGGACAAAAGCATAGCGTCCACTGTTAGTGAGGCACATCTGTGGCTTGTGTGCTGTTCCATGATGTAGCTTCGTTATATAGCATTATAATATATATAGCAACTAGACATTCTTTGTCTTCTTTGCTTGGACATCTAGGGTGTATTCTCTCCTGAAGCTGTTGTCTGATTCTTTGATGTACACTGCTGGACAGTAGTAAACCAACTAAATCTTGTGAAACTATATAGGTTTGCAGTCAGAAATATGTCGTACCGCCTTCGGAGTGAAAGAATGAAAGTTGGAATGCGATCCCCCTGAGTCCTTGGAAGAATCGTAATCGATTTCTCAGATTCTGAGCATGACAATGAGATATGATTTGATGACATTTGGTGGTTCCTGCTTTCTTGCATAATGTCATAATGACCATAAAAGGCTCAAGTATCTTGTCACCACTCACAATCTAGTGTACTTTACTTGGTATGGATCTTTTGCTGGAACCATTCTTTGGCTGTAAGCCTGTAGCCGTGTACTTCAAATCAGTGCGTAACTAGGACAATGATGACCTTTTTTTTGGCGGGGTGACCTTGCTTTTAGTTGAATTCACTTTAACAGAATTATTTTGAACATTTCTCTGAAAAGATATATTTTGTTTTGTAGATTTTCAAGCTGCAACAGAAGATGCAGGCTGTACAAGCAAAGGCATAGGCTCCTCCTGTTCGCTGGTTACTTGCGCTCCACTTCTCCGTGTGGGGTGTGTCTGGTACTGTGGTAGAAAGAGAAAAGGAAAAAGAAAAGTTTGGTTCTCTGGAATTTCCAGGTTTTCGTGGTCCTTCGACTGATGTTTTTGGAACTCTTTTGATGCAATGTAAAAGGGTGGCATTTGGTAACAAAATGATCGCGTGAACTATTTATTAGCTTTGTGGCAATTTCTGCCCTGCCCATGAATCAGATTTTGTTGATTTGCCCTGCAAAAAGAGAGAATGATCCTCTCTTAGCTCTCTTATCGTTATCGTCTGAACTTTGTGAAAAAATGGGCCGAATTTCTTCACGTGAAATAAGTAGGCCGAATTTGCTCTGTCGCCTTCCAAGGGATGAATTCAATGGTGGAACTCTGTGGGCCAAATTCATCGGTAGGCTGAATTCCCCAAGGAACTAAGTGGGTTAGATTCATTGTTGAGCTGAAATTGTATAGGTAAATTTAGTGGACAAAAATCATTCTCGGTATTTGATGGTCTGAATTTATTGACAGAAAAATAGTAGGCCGGATTCACTTGTGGACCGAATTATTTTACTCGTGGACTAAATTCTTCAGCTATTACTCAATGGTTCCAATTCAATTCTGGCTCAAAAGAGTTATAGGCCAATTTTCCTGATAGGAATTAGATTGGCCAAATTTATTGGTGGGCTAAAATTGTGGCAAAATCTAGTAGGTTATATTCATTTTGGGCTGAAGCTTGTAATGGCAATTAAGTGGGCCAAATTTACACGTACGCTGAAATGCTGAATTAGTTGACGAAAAAAATTAGGCCGTATGTACATATGGCCAAATACATTATGGCGTTTAGCGGGTCAAATTCATTTTGTAGGCCAGATACGTTAATGGTACTTTCGTGGGCCCTATTCATTTATGGGTTGTATTCAACGAGGATTTTTAGTGGGCCTAATTTATTTTGAGAGAACTTAGTGGTCGGTATTTTGTTCATGGGAACTACATGGGCCAAATTTGTCTCGTCAAGTAGCTTTGGTCCGATTTTGTTCATGGGAACTACATGGGCCAAATTTGTGCATGGGCCAAACTACTTGACGATAATTAACTGGGCCAAATGGCGTGGGACAATTGCCGACGGTAACTAAATGGGCCTAATTCATTTGTCGACTTAATTCGTCCACATGAATTTGGGCCGAAAAATAAGAACAAGCAACGCCCTCTATAAAGTCGAAAAAACTCTCGGGTCGAGGTCCAGAGGCGGAGAACGGCGCCGCCAGGAGATCGTGCGCCGGCGAGATCGCCCTACCGACCACCACTGGCGTGAGCCTTCGCCTCCAGGGCTCCTGCGCACCACCGGATGCCGCCACCGCCCTCGGTGTCGGGATCCCCTCTCCTCGCCGCCGAGCGGGAGCCGCTAGGGTTTAGGTCTAGGTATATACTCCCTCCGTATTTTAATATACAACGTTAACACTAAAACGGCATATATTAATGACCGGAGAGAGTATATCCTTAGCTTTCTATTTTTTTCATTGCTTTATATCTTTTATGTAAATGTATTATAAGCTTCATATATCATATATGCAAGCCTAAATTTATATATATCTACGTATTTCCCTTGACCAATTCTTTTCTTGTCTCAGTCATTAAATTGAGATTTCCAAAAAATTAGGTTACAACTCGTAGAAAATCGAGGGTTTTGTTGCAGGACATAGCTATTTTGCAGATAAACAACTATAAGTAGTCTTTATCTTTCCGTAGCATGCGCATATCGTGTAAATTAAAAAAATAATTGTGCAACAAGGAACAAAATATATTATAATAATGACTAATAAAGCATACCTATCGGCCAATACTCCAACTCTCCAGGCAAATGATAAGAGAGGGAAAGAGAACGAGAGTATTTTTTCCTATACTTGTGAGGACAATTGCTCTCACACCACTTACGAGTGGAGACATCTCTGAAATGCTATTACAAAACAACTCTTCCCTGTAATACCACTCCTAACGTGCATCTCCTCCATCCCCTAACGTGCATCTCCTCCATCCCTTACCACTCTGCCCATTTCTCTCTTCTTGAATTCTTTTTGCCCAGAAATAATAAGCGAAAGGACAGACTTGCCCCTGGCTCAACCCAACACAACTCTCAGCCTGTACAGTACCAAAAAATGTGTACGTGGAGGCTTAAAAAAATTAGTTAAAAACAGAAATAAATATGTCTACTGAATCTGAAATTATGCAGTTTGTAAAACAAATTTTGTAAACTCGAAATAAATAATATAAAGGCTCAAAAATTATGAAAAAATAGAATTAAATATTCTGAAGGCTCGAAAATTACTTAAAAACAGAAAGAAATATTATAAAAATCTGAAAGTATATAATTTGCATAAAAAATTATAAATCTGAACATAAAAAAGTTAAAAAATTGGACATGACCTTTGGGCAATGAGGATGGTTTCAGCAAGCATATAAATCACATGTAAAAAAGCATTAAATTCTCACAAGTACATAACAGCTTCAGTTCAACAATATGAAAAAAAAGCTCACAGTTCTCACAAGAGTAGACTCACAAATCTCACAGTACAAACAATATTAAAGCTTAACAGTACGATATTAAGAGATAAGTCTCACATCAAATAGAGTTCACAAGTTGATTTAAAAATTTTAGCACTATCAACTTAGCAACAAGCCAACAACATTGGCCTTATTTAGGAGCAGAATCCACTTCTTCCTGGGATTTAGGAGCAGTTCACAAGTTGTAATCCCCTCTTTTCAAAGTCCCAATACCAAAATGCAGGATCTTGACACATCCCCCACTTGGTTTTAGTTGCCAACTCAGCTAAAAGATGACGCATATTGAAGCAATTAACATTTTTCACATTAAGATTATGATATGTAGCCTCCACAGCCTTAGTACTGCCATCATCAAGATACAATGTGTAACTAGGAACTCTAAGGTTGATTCTAATCTGAGTTTACGATGTATTCCTAAAGAATAAAGATAGTAACAATAGTACATTCGGTCACCTATCCAATTTGTGATTAACAAATGCAAATCGAATGCTAAATAAAACTTACTCTCCCTCTGTAAAGCTATGGTGGCTGCCACCTTCAGCAATGGCATCCTGGATTGGCGAATTTGAAGCACCCCCCCCCCCC
>CM002480.1:6417208-6483526 GCA_000325765.3 Leersia perrieri
TTCTGGCACAGGTGGTAACCAGAGGAGACGTGGTGCTGCGATTGCGGGGCTCAAGAAGCCGGATCGACGTGTGTTGCGACTCCGCCCAAATCGTTGGTTATCAGAACCTTTCGGAAGATCGGGAACCCTAGTCCACATCATCTATAATAAAAAAAAGGAAAATTTATAATCAACGCTATTCAATTTCAGTTATGTACTTTGTAAGAGCGTGGGCGTGACAAACATAAAGCGGCTCATCTGAGAAAACAATCTCGGAAGATAGATCCCAACAATTGAGACATTTCCCCTTTGATTTATTTATGGTCATTGTGCAACTTAGGCATATTGGGAATTTTAATCTCTATGAAACTTGGGCTTATTGTGAATTGTTTCCTCTTGTATTTAATGGAAATGAAATATCCACTTAGCGTGACAAAGGAAACTTGTTTGAACACACTCTTTGGCTTGCATGTTGTCCACCAACAATTTTTTAATTAATTGCATTGTCTTGGAATGCTCTGACCATTAATGTTCTTTCATTGAACAAACCATTGTTACAACAAAAAATGTGGGGGAGAATCATTATCAACATAGTCAAAGCTATGATAAACCTTTTCCTGGCCTAGAAACCTGACAATAATCTTTGTGTTCAGTTGATCCTCATACTCTTTTTTTTTTAAAAAAAAAGGGCATGTGTACTATGTATTTATTTAAAGAAATACAAGCACACTCGTCGCTCTTTCAACAAAAAATGATCAGCTGAACCCAAAGATGATCAATGGGTTTGTTGGCTAGGGAAAGGTTTATCACAGCTTTGACTTTGTTGATACGATCCACACAGTAGCTACCTTAATGACCTTTTGAACTCGACCACTCCAAATAGCCTCCCCCACATCAGCACAAAGAAAATATCAACTGGCATGTGATTCTCCTTGCAATCTGTACTTTAACTATGGTTTGTGCACTGGAACAAGACTAATGGTCCTAACATTCCTAAGTAATGCAATTTATGACAAAATTGTTGGTTGATAGCATGTGGGCAAAAGAATGTTTATACCAATTATCCCTTTCTCGCCCTTGCATGGTATATCAGTTCCAAGAGTAAACAAATCCTAATTCACTTAAACTTTGAGATGACTATAAATAAATCAGAGGAGAAACCATCCCAAACAAAGCTTGTGCTCTCACATGGACAACTTTATTTGTCTTGCTTCGTATGTAAATTTTGATGATTGTTATTCTGAGTTACCTAAAACTATATTGTAACAAATACTTCCATTTTGAACCTGTTTATTCAGACAATAGATTGATTGCCTACACAATATAATATTATGTGCACAAAAATGACCAAAACTTGTATCCAAGAGAATCCCACACAAGAATGCTGAATGTACATATGTTACTTCTTTCCTGCGTTAAATGTATTGTCTATCATTTAGGTGCAGGCCTGGCATGGCGTGCAATTGTGCGAGGAGGCCAAGGCCTAGAGAGGACGGTTGCAAGTTTGCGTCCCAATTCTTTTGTATTTGTCGATTGGGGCGGGCAAAAGCACGGTTACATATGCATTTGACAATCTATATATAAATCTAGTTATAGTCCATTTATTGTTTATACTCCTTGAATGCCTCGAAATGGAAATACAAATCAACTAATCTAGAGGACTCTCTAAAAGAAAAAAAATACTAATATGAAAAATATGTGTATTGGACAACATATGCCATTGTTGCGCATTTTAATTTCATACACCCATGTATCATTGTCAGCTTGGGTTAAATTTGTTCAGCAGAATTAAGTGGGACCTAGCTCAACCATGGGCTGGCAGAAATGATGTGGGCTTAATTATCTGTTCGGATGAATTCCCTAGTTCTTTATTCAGTCGTCACCTAAATTCTCCCTCGACATAAGTATGGCCTGATTCAGTACTGTGCTAGAGTTTTATGTGGGATAGTGGGATTCCATGACGGTAGTTAGATGGGCTTAATTACGAGCCCTGGACATCGTGGGATGTATTCGTCGATTAGAACTGGCAGGTTCGTGGGATGTACTTATTGTTGTGGAAATGCTGGGCCAAATTATTTAGTGGGGCCTAACTTGGTGATGAGATTTATTAGGCTGAATACGTTCATGGCTTTGGCTAGGGCCTTATTCATTGTTGGACCAATTTTATTCGTGGCATTGGGTGGGCCAATGCTTCGAACTGAATTTAGTGGGCCAAATGCTTTGAACTAAGTTCAGTAGGCTGAATTCATAATGATAATCAAAATCAAGTGGGCTTAATTTGTTTAATGACTTCTCGTGGGCCTAATTTGTCTAGGCCTCTCGGGGTAAGAATTGGAATTAGATCACTTATGGGCTGAATTTACGGAATCTGGCAGCTATGGGGTTGAACATGTTGACACGAATCTGTTAGCAGAACAAACTTTGTTCGGATTGTTATGTCGGCTATTTTTATTTGACAAAGAAAAGATTGGCCAAATTATCATGTGGGCTAAATTTTATGAGAAAATAAAGATGGGCCTAATTATCACGTGGGCTGAAATTTTTGATGAAATAAAGATGGGCCAATTTCTTGTGTTGCCTAAACTTTGTGAAAACAAAGATGGGCCGATTTCTTATGTAGGCTGAACTTTTAACAAAGGTGGGCCTAATTGTTACGTGGGTTGAATTGATTGAGGGAATTACATGGACTCAATAATGGACCGATTTCTTGCGTGGCCTAAACTTTTTGAAAACAAAGATGGGCCGAATTATTATGTGGGCTGAACTTTTAACAAAGGTGGGCCTAATTGTTATGTGGGTTGAATTGATTAAGGGAATTACGTGGGCCTTATTGCGACAAATTCGGTGATCACAGAATTATGGCCAAATTTGTTTGTGGACCGAATTCGGTGATCAGAGGAATTTGACTGTTAATGGGCCAAATTCTAGACGATGAATGAGTGGCCTGAATTTATTCATGGCTATCAGGGGCTGAATTTGTTGTGAGGCAAAAGTTGGCCTAGTTGATTTGTAGTGCCAGTTAGGCTGAATCCACAGATGTGAAAGTGGTGTGATGAATTCAGTCGTGGATATATATGGGCTGAAATGCTGCTATATATGGGCGAAACCTGACCTTGAAAAGGTGGGTGGGAATTCGTAAGACGTGAAATCTACTCCTTTTCTTACCAACAGATACCAACGTGTTACGTGTAAAGAGGCCTCAGCTTATTTTTATATAGCCACCATCGAATGTGTATGTACATAGCATATATACCTTCTTTCATACTCTCCCAAATTGGGCCAAATTTGGCCATAGCATATTTTCCTAACAAGTTTTAGAAAAATCAAAGTCAAACATTTTAAACTTTAACTATTAATAGTGAAAAACTCAAAATAAACTATCACATAAAAACAATGCTATTAAGATTCATCATTAAACAAACTCTTACACTATATAACCATTTTAATTTGAAATAGCATATTTGTATAAATATTATTGGTCAAAGTAGCATCTCGAAGACCATAAAGAGTCAAAAAAATTGTTTATATTTTAGGACGGAGGTAATAGTCATTATCAACAGCCCTCGCAAAAAAAAAGGAAAGAAAATCAATATCAACGGTGTACACTATGCGCTAACATTGTCAATTTTGCTATAGGTAAAAACTTGACAAATTTAGTACGAACAGACTTTAGGTCTCTGGAACAGACTTTAGTAAAAAGCAAGTATTTATTGGTTATCACTATAATTCTCTAGGATCCATTTTGGATTTATTTCTTGTTCAGCTTCTGTTTGCGAGATATTTTGTCTGGACAATTCCTCCTAAAATCGTATTCGGTGAAGACATGTTTGAGTTCAATTTAAAACCATTATAGTATGTGCACGCGTTATTGCGCTATATAAAAAGAAATGTGACCGGGATCTATAATGATTATCTGCCGTGTATCGATCTAAATAATTATGCACCACTTCACCAAGTAGCTAGTCGATCAGGCCAGCTTATGTCATCCCCTCCTGTCATCGAGGCTGGTGCGTATCAAATATCGGGGAAGATTTGATCTCCAGCTCACTTAGATCTCGCTTGGTATCTTTTAAAGCACACAACCATCAAACAAGAAATGCAGCATAATATGTCACCTTTGCATTATGCGTATAGTGGGTCAAATCCTACACGATCCCAACCTAATTAATTAATCATCCCTAATCAATACATTCTCTTCCTTTCTAAACCACCCTAATTAATGTCTTCTCTAATGCTATCTTAATTTAACAACCTTTTAGTACGAGTATTAGACAAGGGGGGTATATACTAATCAGTAATCACTAATGCCAATTAACCTAGACACCACAAGGTATAAAGTGACTATCGTTTTCTTTTGAGCCTTCTGACCGGTCGAAACAATTTGAGATAGAGAAAACCATGCCTTTATCACTTTGATTTTGATGATGAAGTTCAAGCTAATCAAGTTGGGGGATTAAATCTAATGACACATAATTAAGTAGCAACATGAGTTGGTCGGCATTGCCGGCAGATTGATTCCTGGTCCAGGTGCCTATGTCCTGTTGCCATGGAGACAACCAGGCAGTTGGACAGAGGAGTGCCTACACAAGTGGCCTTGTCCTTGATGCATCAATGAGAAAGTTCGGCCGACACCATCAGAAATTCCTCTATTTTCTTGAGATCATATTCATATGGGATTTGAGTGAGCTGTCAACCAAAATTGTTAGGATTTGTTTGCGCGATCGGCGCGGCAAGGAGGCGTCACGGCCAGTAGAGACGGTGGCCGCCAAGCCGGCATGGCGTAAAGGCGGCAGCAGAACCGATGTGGCACGGAGGGTGGTGAGGCAACGACGTTGCGGCCAAGTGACCATGCAGCGGTGTCGTGGCAGATACAATGATAGCCTATAAAGTGAGCATTACAGACTTGTTGTGAGCCTCAGTTCAGACATTTGTCCTCTTACGATGACGTGACGTCTTTGTTATCACAACATAACTCCGTGGGGTGGATTATCGTAGGGAGTCTTCTTTCACCCTTCCTTTATCTAATCCAACTGTGTGGATGGATCTAGAGCATATCGAATGTCGAGCTTTTACGTGATGACCGGCCAACGGCGAAGAGCTGGCATGGTGAGTGCGCATTAAAAAATTTTGGATGGTGGCTATGTTGTCTGCTAAGCCTGGTAGATGTTCTTTGACTTGGTAGGATAGGATGTTTACGAGTGAATGCCCTGCCTTCGAATTGGCAACGGCAAAGCTTGCTAGTGCCGATCTGATCTTGGGATGCTTTTTGCTTAATTTCGCTTATCTCTGGTGGATTCTTTAGGTGAAAAATACTTGCTGACTCTTTGGGACGGACTATGGCGGCACTCTCGGTTTTGCATCCTCCCTGTAGTCTCTGTAGTTGGTGTTTAGAAGATCCTTTATCTTATCTTAGTAGTGTTTTGTTTCGATATGCTCTTTAGTAGTGGGATCAACTTGTAGACCTGTGGTGTGGTTATTTTTTTTTCTTTTTCTGACAATATAGCCTTCTAGTGTGGACTTGAATTTTTATTCTGCTATATATATCAATACATAAAACTCGTATCATCTCGTATGATTCATTTTGAGAGAAAAAAAATGTGTATAGCTCTAGCAGTCGTAAATTCATAATTCATTCTGATGCAATAAATTTTTGATGGAAACAAATTCCTAAACCATGGTCGCTCACAATACATACTCCCACCTTCACAAAATATATGATACCGGAGAATTTTTAAGATATGTTTTACCGCTTGTCTTATTTAAAAAAGTATTAATAATTATTTTGGTATGCTTTGATTTATTATAAATGAAATATATTTTTTATATTTCATAAAAAGTTTTGAAAGCAGGGAGTATATTATTTCGCATTGTTTGATGGACCAGATATCCCATCTTAGGAATTGGGTGCTTTGTCTCTAAGCCGTGCAAGAGGTGGCCCCGGTAAAGGTTTTCTGGATAATCCTTATAAAAAGGTTATGGGAAAATGATAATGGAATATTTGAAATTGATGATTGGATATGATGCATGGGGATTATTAGTTGGAGCTATTTGGTCTTAATCTGTACATGTCCTAGGCTAAAACATCATTTGTGGTGGGGGTGGGGGTGGGGGAAGAATATGGGAGGTTAGTACATCCAAAGTTCATATAGTACATGACCTATGCCTAGATGAGAGGACATCATCAAAGAGCTTGGTACCATCCGAACCTGGGACCGCAGCAATCACAATCAATGTATCCGAATCTGAGAACTGACAATGTGCGCACTTATACGAATGATTGTGCTTACGAATCTAAGACACCTTCAGTTCTTATGCTTTTCTTTGCGTCCTTGCAAATGCAAAACATAATTAGGGTCTAGAACTATCTTGTAGGATAGCTTTCTTGACTATCGCAATTCCTTAATTCTAAAACATAGTTAAGGTTGTGGCATTTCAGCTTTCATGAATCAGCATACGAGGGATTAATAAATTAAACATAGACTGTAGATTGCTTAAAATGTTTTTTTTTGGATTACATGGTAGACACACACATACACACATCACTACACACTCAACACCACACACCCCTAACACATGTTCGAAACACGAAAACCATTAATATATTCCTAATCTCACTAAATTTGTGTGCATTATAATTTAAGCCTTGATGGGTGGAGTCATAAACCAACGACTACATCACTACATTATAGATGTTCACTTATTTTATGTCTCGTCCAATTTTAAATGTTTCTTCCGAGCTAGTTTGAAAAATCTGAGCAATAGCTTTCATATTAGAGAAAAAGTTGCACATTATAAAATAAATCATTGGATACCATATTTTAAAAAAATAACTAAAAATATATATTAATAAATAAAATGATGAAAAACCTATGGATGGGTTCGATTATTGCCGTCAACAACTGCACCTTGCAAGTACCAAGAATAACAACCACAAAAGCCCACGATGAAAGCACCGAAAGCAAACCTTTGACATGGACGGACGGACGGATGGACGTTCAACACTGTGGCAAGCTGGCGCACGTTCAATGGTGACCGTCGGCTATGCTGCCACTAGTTGGCAGCTGGGAAATTCGATCCCCCGCGGATCGATCAATGTCTTGTGCATATCAGATCAACCTATCGATCGATCAGGCGTCGTGCAGAAGCAACTAACCAAGCAGACATCTCCATGTGATCCATTGGCCTCTTTGTAATGCACGAGTTGATCTTTTTCTTTTCCTTCTTTAAGGAGTGACACTATTTTTTTTTTTGAGAAATTTTGAGTGACACTTAGGATAAGATTTGACAATATTTTCAAACCTTGAGAATCGGTAACTACTTTTAAAAAATACTAGTTTAAAACCATAAAAATGCCAAAATGATATGCGTAGATTTGCCTTTAAAAAGGTACTATTATAGTAATATCATAATTACCAGATTTATAAGCTCATTTCCAATGTCAAATCATGGTTAATATAGTACTTCAAAGACTTAGAAAAGTTAAATAATATTGTATATCTATAATGGGATTAGTATATTATAATAGTTTTGCTCTGGTGCTCCCTGGACCGTTGGATTTATGTACTTGTAATGCCAAATATTTTAGGACAGTAGAAATTTTGAGGATACGATTGTCCAAAAAAAATATATCATAGAGGGGTAAAATCGTCCAAGAAAACAATGCCGCGGAGAGGTAAAAAAATGCCACGGAGAGTAGTCCAAGAAAAAAATGCCCCGGAAATAGAGAAAAAAAGAAAATACAATCTTGCCACTATTTATTTATTAAATGACTAATATGTTTTTTTTAAATGAATGGTTGAGATCATTTCTACTGAAAGTATAATAGTGATAGTAGAGAGCGCTGGAGCGTTTGTTCTATTGTAATTAAGGATCACAGTTCACACGTACGTGTTCTCAAAGAAGATCAAAGAAATCAGCTTACTTATTTAGAGTAATTAGAGAGAATCAAATCAGCAACAAAATCAAGATTTCATACTGAACAGTGGATCTTGTCCAGCTAGATGCATTCTGATCTTGGTCTTGTTGTTCCGGCAGCTACAACTACTCTGAGATCAGTCTCTAGCTCGCCAAATCAGCCCATATTCTTGCTCCAGATTATAATAATTAGTAGCTGCATAATCCGGAAATGACCTACTGCATTGTTAGAGGGCTTTACATATTCTTATCAGCTATTCTTATCAGCTAGATACTGACCAACTATTAATTTAGAATCTTTAGTACCATAAAATACCCAGTTTATTCATATAAAACATGCCTTTTATGTTATGAAGACATTATGATACTATTTCTCTTAATTTTTAAACTAAAAGAACAACACATAGAGGTGCCGCTTCCACATATTATTTGAGGCATCAAACATTAATTTCAAAGTGCAGGTACATGAGGTCACCAAGTGACATCCTGGTTTAAACCCCGGTGGAGTAACTGTTCTCCGCAGCACCAATTTTGTTACTATTACTAAGAGCAATTAGACCTTACCTTTTTTTTCCTTGGTACAAACAATGTTTTAAGTTTGACTAATGATAAAATTATGCCCTCAGTTCTCTTGGCATAATGCTACAAGCTCTAGCGTTGTAAGAATTCCTTCCACATAATCGAGTTCTAAAGCCTTCGAGTTTACAAAACTGCAAGTTCAATTTTATAAAATTGGAGCTTTCGGGCTAGCTTGGGAATCAAGATCATAAACTCAGTATGGCGCCCGGCAAGTAAAAAAGACAGTTTTTTTTAATTTTTAACAAAATTTGGTCGAATTTCACTGGTGGACTATGGGTTTATGTGGTCCATTTTTTTCGGAAAACGAGAAACCCGCTCTTTGAGTGGTTCCTAAAGGCAATTCGATTTTTGTAAACCTTGCTTGCAGGCCGCTAGCTGCAGGATATGCAAGTTGCTTCCGAGAGCAAGGAAGAAGAATGAGACATGAAACATTAGGTAAAGACGCGACCTATAATTGTAACATTCTTTGGCAAAAGTGTTTCATCGATGTCAACGAACATGTACAGGTAGTTGGCCAACTCCCGTCCAGCCACACGCCCTGCGCCGACGTGATCTTAAATTGCAGAGGCGATTAATTATCCAAGTATGTGGCAGTCGTGCTGCCTTTTACGCATTCTAAGATAAGTTAGTTATGAGAACTGAAATCCCAGCTCCAGCTTGAACTGTGGAATTTTCTTCATTTTGCTTTTTTTAATAAAATCTTGGAAACTTTTAGAGTTCCTCTTGAACGCTGAAGGATTTTCACGGTAGGAATCAGTTTAATTTCCACTCCCAGCATTAAAAAAAATAAGGCCTATTTATTGCTATAAGACAATACTTTGACTAACCATTTCTCTGTTGGTAGAATATATTTTTTCAAAAATTGCTGTTCTTAAATTAACTCATATATTTCTATGACTTTGCTTTTGTCACAGATGATATATTTGTAATGCAGTTGTTAGTTAAAGCTTTATTTTATGAATATAAAATATGCCTTATAATTTTAGATGAAACAAGTAGAAACTTTAAACATCATCCATCTTAAAGGAGACCTATAACGTAGTCATGCAAAATTCATGCTGTGTCCTAGCTAACATGAGAACATCTGTATATCCTAATACTTTTAGGAGCGAAGAACAAGCTGTTTGCACCCATAAACAATAACAAAATATTTTTATTTAGACCCGATAGCTAGGGTGGGAAAACAGAATTAGTGGCTGTTCACTAGAGCAGTTTACTACAGTGTTGGGCAGTTTACTGTATTGTTTTTTCTTTTTCTTTTTTATGCACACTTCTCCAACTGGTAAACTGTGTTTTTCAAAAAATTTAAATAAAAGTTGTTTAAAAAATCAAGTGAATCCATTTTAAAACTTAAAATAACTAATACTTAATTAATGTTTATCGTTTTGCGTATGACATTGTTCTTTTTAGTCGATTGGCTAGACCCCAAACGAATACGCCCTTAGATCATCACCTATCAAAATAAACCCCAATATCAATTTTTGGGTTTAAATCCTGGTACACATATGATAGGCTCTAATAGATTTTTCGTAAGGTTTACGAATTTATCCTTAAAATAATTATAGAAAACTGTCATCCACATTCACAATCAAGTACACACTGAAGGACGCTACACTGACGTGGATTAGTGGATAGGAGCATAATCTGGCAATAATGTAGGCCAGTGCAGGATCCTGCTCATCTATCCATGATCAACAACACACCAATCAGCTCCTCTCTTGTTGCCTCCCAAAACCTACCATTCCTACTAAGCACAGCCGTTAATCATCCACCCGAAACCAATTAACCACTAATCCATTTGGATTAAAGAAACCCAAACTACTAATGGTCTAATTAATGACACCCAATCAGGTTACACATGAGAGGAATCTAGAATTGAAGGGAGAGCAACTAACCAACCAAGTGGCTAATCAAAACTAGTTAATTAATTGAACTGATTAATTAATCACAACCTGATTAAGCTAGCTGATAGCCATATATATAAGCCCCTCCAACCTCTTTTCCCTCTCACCACCAAGAAGACGAGAAGCCAAGAACTTAAGAATTCCTCTCCATTTCTCCTCGATTCGGTTCGCAGATGAACGGCGGCGGCGGCGCTATTGCCGGCGGCGACCGCGCCGTGCTGGACTACCAGTATTATTACCACGCCGCCGCGGCCGCCGCCGGCGGCGGCCTCGTCGGGCAGGAGATGATGGGCGTGGCCGCGACGCCGTCGACGGCAGCCGCTGACGACGGGGTGGTGCTCCTCATGGAGATGCTTGATGAGGAGGAGGATTACTACTCTCCGGCGCCGGCGGCGAACGTCGTCGGCGTGCGAGACGGCGGCGGCGACGGCGCGGACCGGCTGAGCCGCGTCATGCGGTCGCTGGAGGCCGAGATCGGCGGCGGCAGCGCATCCGAGACGGCGGTCAGAGACGAGATGGCCGGGGTGGCGAGCGACGTCGACGGCGGCGGCGGCGCCGGGACGATCGGCCGGATGGAGGATATGTTTTCGGACGATCTTGATGACGGCTGGGCGTTGATCGGGTACGGGTGGCCGCCGGAGTTGGCGGCGGCGGCAACTCCGGCGGTCGCGGCGGCGCATGAGGTGGGTGGGTGGTGGGCGTACAGCGATAATATTGAGCATTTGTACTATCGAGATGGAGATGGGGATTGCTCAATCGACGAGCAAGTGTACAGCGCCTTGTGGAACAATAATCTTTATCTATTATAAAAGTTTAATAGAAATCTGTCGTCTTTCTCCACAAAATTTTTTATGTCGCTGACGTCAGCATGACATCACCGTCCGTTTCGCTGACGTCAATGTCCGTTCCAACCCACGTCCGATTTTGCATCTACAGTCCAATGGAGCTGAGCGTCTGCACAGCCGCACCCGTTCATCCGTTAACTCCGATTCAGATCTCCCTCCCCCTTCCATTCCACGCTCATCCAATCCCCTCCCGATTCCTCCTCTCCATCGATCTCGCCGTCGTCGTCGCCGATGAAGGCCATCCGAAAGCAGGCCTCCAAACTCCAGGAGCAAGTCGCCCGTCAGCAGCAGGTGAGTGAATCCCTCCACCCGAATCCCGAATCCAGCTCCTCCTTCGTTGCCGGATTTTGCCACGACGATGAGGATCCCGTCGAGATCTTGTGCCGGCGCCCGATGGCTGACACCTCTGAGTTCGCGCTTGCGTGATACCTCAGACCATGATGAAGTAGTTTTTCCTCTAGCCGGCGGCGCATGACGAGCAGGAAACCCTGCAATGGGTTCTTGAACTTGCCCCAATTTCTGCTTATATGATATCTTCTAGAGTACACACCGATTTTTAACAGTTTTAGAGGAGTTGGTAATGGAAAATACAATCAATTCTCGCACATGAACTGGTAGGATGTTTCATCGGCTGATTGGATTTGACTGCCATTAGTGTGTTACTAAAAAAATATAAATTTTCAGCATGATAGGTTCACTGGAATAAGTTAATAGTTCCATGCAATTGTTGTGCTGGTACTTTTGAAAGTTGAATTGATGGTACAATAATGAAGGCTTCTATGTTTATTATTCTTAAGATTACCTGGTATTAATCTGTTTTCCGTACTGCTCCAAGTCATGTGTTTGTCAGGAATGTGATAAGCAGATAGGTATCCTTGCCGTAATTCTTTTTTCACTTCAAGTTCAGCAGGCAATATATATATGAGCTATAGTAATTATTGGTGTATCACAAGAGGGTAATGGTCCAATGGACACCTTTGGTTGATAATCACCCTGATGCTGGCAGGAGCTTAGATCAATTCGAAGATAAATGAGACAGAGGATATGCTGATGAGAAAGAAAAATCTGGTTGTGCTTCGTTAGTCCGCATCTTTATCTATTATAAAAAGTTTAAGATGATTCTTTTATATTTCTGCACAGGGATTTTCGTTCGTCGCTGACGTCAGCATGGTGTCATCGTCCATTTCGTTGATGGTCGTCATGATGACGTCAGCGTCCGTTCCAACCCACGCGAGCTCCTGTGTCCTGTCCAGATGCGCCGACGACGGCTAGGAGGGAGAAGTAGGGGCAGCGATGGCGGCGGTTGGGAGGGAGAGGAAGCGGCGACAATAGCGGAAAGGCTGGGAGGGGAGGGGGCGGCGGCAGCGGCTAGGATGGGATGGACTAGCGGCGGCGATGGTGGTTGGGATGAGAGGGAGAGGGAGCGGTGGCGGCGGTTGGGATGGAGAGGGAGGGGAAAGGAGTGGTGAAAATTAAGATTAGGGTTTTATACGAGCAGATTTCTAGGCTATTAGGCCTGAGGGATAGGGAGGAATGGGCCAAAGAGGAGGAAAGGTGGGGATTTTGGGTCGAATTTCAGTCCAAAGACTTAGGGGTTTTTTAATTTATTTTTTATTTGAATAGATGGTGAAATGATATTTCATGGATTAAAAATATTCCAAGGCTCAAATAATTCATAGAAAAATTTAGAAAATACTTGAAGACTCCAAATACCTAATGAAATTTTGACGCTTATTAAAAAGGTAAGGTTTTGTACCGGTAGGCATATTCTGACCGATAGATAAACATAATTATAAGTATTTTGACTATGGATAGAAATAATTATGACTTTGTTTATCAATATGTGTCGTAATTATAGCCCGGTGTAACGCACGGACACTATTGATAGTAAATTAATAAATCAAATAATTATTAATTGTACAAAGGAAATAGCTCATTGTGTACGTGCATCATTAATTACGCACATACACACAAATGTGCCTCTGAACAACTCTGTTCTCGGCGAATTATCACACCTAACGGCTTACGCTCGTTTAGATCCCATAATCTACTTAGTCGGTGCAAACCAAGGCCAAAATCTACACAAGAAAATCACTGATATGTTACTGAACTACTGTTTCGATTGACACATCGACGATCAAATGTGCAAGCCGTTTATCACCGGCAGTTCATGATTGGCTCTTAGCGTAACTTGGCAGTGGAGTAAAAAAAAAGGGCAGAGGTTTACAAAGGAGGGGTGTGTGTGCTAACTGCTTTCTCTGTACATCCTCTTTACTCGTTGGTCGATATGGCATTGTACTTAACATAAAATACCATTAAATTTGCTTGTGTGACACACTTTGGCTTTCGTTGACAGGGCATCTATAGTAATTTGGGGCATGGACGAAGTGTAAATTGAGGTACTTAATTTTTCAAAAAGAAACCCATGTGTCAAAGGCACGCCTGTACTCAATTATGTAACATTGAGTCATTGAATATGTGTGCAAACGAGATTTCGAAATATATTGAATATCAATGCTAAAATTAGAAATGATTGAGCTCTAGCTACTAGCATTTGGTTGCATGCATCAAGATTCTTAAGGGCACCAATGGTTGTATGAAAAAGAATATATCTAAATGCAGTGATGACCTTCTTTTCTAAGTAAAAAAATGAAATCTTTAATGCTAAGAGCACATGTTCACCTTGTTGTTCTAAGCTACAGCCTACAGGCTACAGCCCTTTCACATCCTTGCACGCATGATACAAGGGTATGCACCGTGCGCATAATTTTACTCATTCAATAATCGTTTTTGCTTTATTTTGTCAACAGATTTTTTGTTCTAGATTTATCTTTTTTTTTTTCCTGTCCAATGTGTACAGAGATTTGTATGAGTTGGATGAGCGCCATGATTTATGCTATAGGTAGGAATAACAACAGTGCTTCTTAGGGAAAAGAAAGACGACGACCTCAAAAGAAGAATCCAATAGTAGCCAAGTGAATGAAACTGGGCTCAGACAAATCTGGCCCAACGTACAATGACCGGGCTTTGTTCTTAGTGTTGAGCTTGTCATAGGCCTTGCTAGAAATAGGCCTAACTGATGGTGGCCTTTTACTCACTTTAAGGCTGAGCACACATTCGATCTGAAAGATTGTAGTTAAGTTGGGACACCTTGGCATCCAAGTAGTTTTGCTTACAAAATGCAAAGCACGTTGAAATCTCTGCACGCAGGCTGAAAGGTCTCTTCATATAGTTGTGTACAAGTGGCTCGATCGCCCTTTAATATAATCAGGCAGCTTTAATTTTCTTTTCACCTTTGCAGTTTACTAGTAGCTAGCTAGCGGATGTGGATGGCTACGCACATAGCGAAAGTTACACGGTCTAAAAGTGAGCCAAGTAGTATATAACAAGGCGTGCCCAGTAAAAACAGAAAATTGCAAGCATACTACTAGAACTATCCATCTATCATGCATCTAAATCTAGAAGAGTAATTGATACTGTTAAAAAAAAAGAAGAGTAATTGAGATTGAGGCACTGTTCACCGTTCGTTCCTGATCTATCCATTTCGCCTTTTTTTAAGGTTCCCTTTAAAGATTAAATTATTTATTTATTTATGGTCCGTCTCGACTTGGTTTGTTAACTAAACATGCAAATTGGCAAAATATGCACTGACTTGGTAGCTAGAAGTTCCCCAAGCAGCTCATATTCTTGGGTAAAGTCATTCATTCTAGAGTAAATTGTATTTTGCACCAGATAAACCGTACGTTATTTCACTTTACACCGGGTTTAACGTATACTTTCACTTTGCATTGGGTACATCAATATAAGTTTCAGTTTGTACCGGGTTAACCTCAAGATAAGTTATTAAATATTTATAATTCTCATGAAATTTTTAAATAATGAATCAAACTTCGTGAAACCTAACTTAAATTAAAATTTTTTTATAAGTTCCATTCATATTTTTTACAATAATTTATTTGAATTATATGATACAATCCGGTGTAAAGTGAAACTTATTTTGATGCACCCCGGTGTAAAGTAAAAGTATGTGCTAAACCCGGTGCAAAGCAAAACAAGATACATTTTATCTAGTGTAAAGTATAATTTACTCTTTTTTTTATCTTAAACTTACTTTGTTTGAAGTCTGCTTTTCACATTAAACTACAAAACAGATTTTTTTAACACCAACATATCCAATGGAAGATGTACTACAATCATAATATAGGAATAGAATAAAAACACATAAATAAGAAATGTTGCCTTGTTGGACCATGTGGTCCAGAAGTAATGCGTAGGGATGGTTTATGGGCTCCTTTGGAGTGTAGGATTTGAAAAATATAGGAATAGAATAAAAAATACATAAATAATATTGCACGTGGAAAACAGAAGATCCAGAAACAGAGAAAAAAAATTGAGTGACATCCACATAAAAAATAATGCACGATAATTTTTTAAAACGAATCTAATAAGATAGTGTGGGTTTCAAAATGAAACCAGTAAAATATGTTTCCAAGGTGCTAATCGTCTAATTGGGGCTCTTTTACAGTACCTCCACTAGCGATGGTAGTAGTGTAGTAGTATTAAATTTCAACCGTTGATTTTACTTAAATACAGTGAAAGGGTAATTTAGTAATTAACTAATCTTGTTCCACGCCACATAATGATGACTTTACTTATACATTTATAACAAAGCAGTTTTTTTTCTTGAAATACCCTTTTACTACACTACTACACAAATTGACGGGGTGTAATAGAAATACATTTTCACCGTTAGATCTAATATAATGAATGACTCACGTACAATTTGGAGTACTTAAAAAAATCCAAAAAATTGAGAGGGAGAGATGAAAATCAACAGATTTTGTAGTTCAAGGTTAAATTTAGATTTTGAGCAGATGTTAAGGGCAACTTTACCCTACATTTTTTTGCCATTATTCAGTTAACCTACATATGCGGATATGCCGATCAACAATAGATTATTTCAGATGAATTATCCAGAAATGGAAACTACCTATCACAATTTGCATTGGTCCTACGGGACATAGGTGTGCAATACTTGGGCACTAAGTATATGCATAGCACATGGTTTTCACGAATGATTTGGTAGGTGTGGCTTATAAAGGAGTACGTACGCGCTTAGCTTCTTTTTGTTGCTTTCGAGTACATGTTGCTTTAGAGGGAAATCATATCGATCGTGTGTAACTCACCAAGTACACCAAACATATTATGCACTGGTCCATCGAAGTATCGCACCCACGCCGATCGAGAGCGATCACAATCATCCCCGCATTATTTACCTTTCCCGTGTAAAAGGGTCTCTGTGATATATAGCGCTATTAAAACTTGACGGTCGGAACAGGATATGGATTCTAATTACAGGGGTGGATGTCCACTTGTTTACTGTATGTCACTTAAATTGTTATGAAAAAATCAGAAAAATTCAAGAAGATAGATAAAATGCAATACATCAAATCTAAATTCGACTTCTATAAGTTACAACAAAAATAACAAATTAGACTTTAACTAGTACATGAATATCCATTGTCAAATTTGTTTTTTTAACTTATATAAGTCGTGATATGTTATGTATTCATCTATCTTTTCAAAGTTTCTTTTAGAATTTTCCATAACTATTTAGGTTACATATACTAAAGGACCTCCACTCAAGTAATTTAAAAAAGTTACCCAGACAAAGCATGTTACTTCCGATCTGTCCAATTGTCTTCTTTCTTTAATATATATGCAATTTTGGATCTCAATTGAAGAGTTAAAATAAGATAATGGCTTTGTGCATCCGTTGTTACCGTCAGGGGTGGAACCAGAAAAGAGCCACGTCTGGGACAGCTCTATTAGCTTACCTTGACCCTATGAAAATTGATATAATTTTTCTCAATCTGTACGGATTTATATGTAGTTTGAATCCCCCGGCCTAGGCTTGATTCCTAGCTGTCATAGGCCTGGATCTGTCCCTTGTATTATAGTATATAGACTGAAAGTTACTTTCATAATTATTTAGAAATGTGGCTAGCTGGCATTGCATTGACATTTGTATTCTCATCTAGTGATGTGTTCGAATATTTTATGAATATCACAAGAAACTGATATAGAACAAAATTAAATTTAAAAAATTAACATTGGTCATTATTGTCATATATACACCCCAGGTTTTGTCACTACTGCTCCAAAAACCTCAGCCTTTGGCCACCATGAGGTAGTCCATCGACATGCATTATCTCCATCAAAGCAGATTACTTTTCCCCTTGCTATGATAAAGTAGACCAACACAACATCGCTTAGTGCTGCCTAAAGCACCATACCCACGTAGAGAGCGACACACAGTCATCACTCATGACACCACACAAAAGCAAACAGATATAAAAAGGTGAAAAATGCAAGAACAAAAAGAAAAGAAGACTGCTGTAAGTTTCGCTACTAGACCATACACCTTGCAAGACTTAAAAAACAAGGTAACAGTAAACTCAATCATAAGAAAATATTTTATTTAGGAACTGTAATGAACTTGTTTGTTTCATGGTACCAAAGTAGCAATTAAGGGGTTGTGCACTTTATTGCCAAAATAAACCTTACCAAAATTTTGCAAGGTGTAAATATAAAATTGATGATTAGTTTGGTACCTTAGAAAATGATGGTAGAATTTTGTTAGGAGAACTTTCTAGAACTTTGCCATAATTTTTAGGCATTACTGGTAACAACCAAATGTTTCCAACTTTTGTCGGTTTACCAAATAATGGAATGGTTGAAAGTGGTAAAAATCTAAACAAGTCCTAAAATTCTCACAAATATGTACAGATAAACAAGTGAAAAAGGAAAAAAACTAACCATGAAACACACGACATTCTTGCAACTATAATTGTTTTCCCTCTCAATGTATAAATCGAAGTATATTTGCATATGTACGAGATGGCATATATATTATACTCAAAATTATTTAGTTCTATTTTTTTGCGATATCTATACCCCTATAAATAACAATAATGATGATAGCAGTGAGTTTGCTTTAACCGCCACCATTATTTGACATGTGGGACCACCAAAAGAAAAGAGAAAGAAGACCATTCCTTATATATTTTTCTGTTTTTCAGTTCTCATATGTAACTCGCATGCTACTCTAAAAAAGGAGCAGTGGTGACCCGCCCTTACAGAAAATTTAAAAATTGCCCCTAAACATTTTAATATTAAAAATCAGTCAGATGGATATCTTAATATTAATTTAAATTAAGGTTAAATTTCTATAATTAATTATAATGATATGTAAGCACATTTAATGAAACAAATATTTATTTTATAAAATATTATAATATATATTTTTTATTAATAGCAAAGCAAGGACGCTTAACTAGCAAGTAAAAAATGACTAGCCCAAGTAGAAATTGCCGAAGCGAGCATTTTGCCATGAGTTTTTACAATCAAAACCCTATTAAAAAAAGAGCCGTTGCCTACCTTCCTAGCCTAGCCCACGCACATCCCCACCAACGTTCAAAAAAGCCGTTTCCCTCCCGGGGTTCCACCCCCACCGCCTCCTCTCCTCTCCTCTCCTCTCCTCTCTCGCAGAAAAACAAAAGAAAATCGACGCCTAGCCTAATCAATTAGAGATCAAAAGCTGACTGCATCAGCGCGATCGCCAAAAAGCAAAAGTCAGCAAGGCCACCTCCTCCTCCGGCGAGAAAAAAGCGGTAAAGCTTAGCGACGAAGGCGAAAGCGAAAGCGAGCCAAGCATAGCTTAAAAGCCGCCATGGCGCAGGCTTTGCGCGCTCCTCCTCCTTCCCGCGGCCGCCATGGAACTGGAGATCGTCGAGGTGGGCCCGTCGAGCCGGCCGCTGCGGTACGTGCCGGCGCGGCAGCCATGGAGGAGGCAGTCGCCGCCGCTCCCTCCCCCTCCTCCTCCACCGCCGCCGGCCGCGGCGAACCAGTTCGACAGCGAGAAGCTGCCGCAGACGCTGGTGTCGGAGATCCGGCCGTTCCTCCGCGTCGCCAACCAGATCGAGCACGAGTCCCCCCGCGTCGCCTACCTGTGTAAGCACACGCTCTTCACTTCCACCTCTCACGCCTTCCTTGCCGTCTCTCTAGTTCATCTCGCCGTTCTACACGGTCGTGGAGGCGAGGTTGGAAAATCCGGCTTGGTGTCCGCCCGCGACGTGTTTGTGGAAATGCCGGAGACGAATTAACCGAACAGCGCGCGCTTGAGAAGTTGAGCTGGACTGCGTTCAACGCGCGCCTCCTTGCTGACGTGGTTTTCATGCTTTTGTCTTCTGAGATTCTACCGGATATCGGGATATGGTGTATGGGCTAACTATTGAGACCAGATAGAAGATTCGAGGTGGTTTTGGTGCCATTTGTTTTAGCTCGGGGAATATTCTGCCATACTCTACCGCTGGAATCTGATGGTGGTTGGCTGAGGCGAACGGAGATGCTGTTTAGTCACGAGTCGTACTCCCAAGATTCCTCAAGAGGAAAGAGGGTGTTTGGCAGCTTGAGAGCACATAATTGTCAGGAATATTCTGGATTTCCCTTTTCAGGGAATATGGTATCAGATGTTGGCTGTTTATATCATACCAGAAATCGGTGGTATCTGCTAAGATTTTCACCTGTCAGCGAATTAGTTGGAATTTATTCTGAGGATAACATTCTTCTGTCACAGTTGTTGCATGTTTCTCCCAACATTAGCAGAGTATAGGTTGTTGGAAGCCTTGAAAGTTGAAACCAGGGGTGGATTTTAAGCAGGCAAGTTGAAGATGCCGTAATTTTAGTTATAAAATAAAGCCCTTAAGCTTGGCTACAGTCGATCACTTATCCTCCTTGAGGTGGCATAACCCGCAATATTGCATCACTCAAGTACTTAGTGGGAAATTCTTAACCCAGCAAATACCAAATACCTCTATTAAAATCTTAGTTCCGCTCTAGCCGAACATGCCGTTTTTTGTTTTTCACATTGCTGAGCATTTTTCTTGGTCAAAAATTTATCTCTGATGTGGAACAAAGGATTGTATATACTGAATGGATGCTGCAAAGAAAAAGGGAGTCTTCCTTACAAGAGTTAATGGCAAAATACTGAAAAATGTCTCATTTGACAGGTCGATTTCACGCGTTTGAAAAGGCACATATGATGGATCCACGTTCAACAGGGAGGGGTGTCCGTCAGTTTAAAACTGCACTTCTTCAGAGACTTGAACAGGTGCATATATTATGCAGATAAAGTACATGCTTATAGTTTAATTGCATTCATTTAAGGTTTTGTGATGCATTTAAGCATCTTTCTTGTGCAGGTATACAATACCTTAGAGAACTTCTTTAGTTCTGTAACACACATTCACCTTTTTCTTGTCTCATAGATGCATGTCTTGTCACTAATCAGTACCATTGTTGATTAAGAATGTATCTCATGTTGGATTTTCCTTTCCAACAGGATGAGAAAAGTACATTTACAAAGAGAAGAGCAAAAAGTGATTCTCAAGAGATCAGATTATTTTACGAGAAGTAAGATCTTCCACAGATCATACAAATCTGAACTGTGTAGTGTAGACTAGTTTCTTCTTCATTATTCAACTCCTGAATCCAAATCAAAAATGTGATTTTCTTTCTTGTTTCTGCTTTTACAGGAAACTGCAAGCTAATGAGCATGAACTCATGCCTGTCCTGGGAGAAGTTCTGAAGGCTGTTCAGATTGGAACTGGAATGGAGGTTGTGGTTATCATTAATAAAAAAAAATATTTATGTACAAAATTCTTGATACTGAATGCTCTCATGAAATTGCAGAAACGCATTGCTAGCGAAACTTTTGCAGATAAGTCGGCCTTATTTCGATATAATATTCTTCCGCTGTATACTGGATCGAATAAACAACCAATTATGCTTCTCCCTGAGGTTTGTCATATCTTTTTCCAGCTGAAATAGTCTCAAAATATTCTTCAGATTTGATATATGTTAAAGGACAAATCAGGTTTAACACGCTTACGCCAAGTGCATCTTAATGTTCGTATGGTAAAAGAGTCTCTGAAACTTTCTTGACACTGGGATCTGTACCAAGTTGTCCAGATGGTATTTGGAAGAAAAATTATCAGACCTCCTTCCTGCAGGATCTATTTTCTCTACCAATGATAGTAGTGGCTGAGTAGTATTATACAGAACATTTTTATAACAAAATAATGGTTTGTGTAATTTTATGACCAAGCTTTCTCATAACATAAGGAAATATATTATATTCCAGTAATTTATTTTTTAGAATGTAATTATTTTAAATTTGCTTAGTTAGAGTGCTTGTCGTCTGCCTTTCAAGCGAAAATGCATGAATTGACTTGTGCGAAGTTAATTATAGTCTCTTTGTGCCATTCACCTCAATCTTACACTTTTAATGAGTAGTATGTTGAAGTTCTTTAGAATTACACAATAGTACTACCACATTGTTTTATTCTTATTTAGCCTTCTAATATACAAATTTTACATGGAAAGGGTCAATAAGCGGATTGTTAGATATATATCTAGTAGGCAATCTAATTTTTATGAATACAATATATTGTTTTGTAAAAGATCCACTGTAACAAAAAATACTTGAATGTGTGCTTAATGAATCTTTCATTTGTTTAGAAAAATATTAGGACCTGTAAAATGAATGGGAATTTATCCAGTATATTCTTATGCAGATCAAAGTTGCAAAGTCTGCGGTGTTTAATGTTCGCAGTCTTCCATTTGCTGACACAAAGGGCCATAGAAGTCATACAGATATTTTTCTGTGGATGCAGAGTTGGTTTGGGTTCCAGGTAGACTAGTTATTTGCCTCGGTATTTAATTATTGGATTAGTACCAACTATTATTCTCTTGCAATTCAGCTCAGTGATTTGTTTTTTTAGAAAGGAAATGTTGCCAACCAAAGGGAGCATCTCATTCTTTTGCTTGCAAATATGCATGCTCGACTGAACCCCAAGTCAGCCTCTGAAACAATGGTATTCATATGCAAATATTTTGCTTTGCTTATCTTATTTCCTTCATATAGAATAAATTTCTGATATGCCTTTTTTTAGCTTGATGACAGAGCAGTAGATGAATTATTGGCGAAAACATTTGAAAACTATCTGACCTGGTGCAAATTTTTGGGGAGAAAAAGCAACATATGGTAGACCTGCACAATGTTTTATTTCTCAAAATACTTGAACAAAGAACTGAAAATTGGCTCAGGTGAATTTTTTAGGAAGTATTGTCTTAGCAACTACATCTCTTTGCATTGCATCCACAGGTTGCCCTCTGTGAAGCAGGAAATCCAGCAACATAAACTTCTGTACATAGCTCTTTATCTTCTTATATGGGGTGAAGCATCAAATTTACGACTTATGCCAGAATGTTTGTGCTACATCTTTCATCATGTAAGTTTTTGCACTTCATATTTTGGTTGTGCTCTCAATATACTTCATAGCCACATATTGGATTTTTCTTCCAATCATTTCTGAGGAACAGATCTATGCTTAAGTTGTATTGTCTTTCCAGTTAAATTTGCATTGATTGGCGATAAAAATATCATGTAATTTTTGTTTTTGTCAAGTTATATCTCGTTTTATGTAGTACTACTTCTGGCTCAAAGTATAGCAACCTTGTACAGGATGAGACATCTGTCTGATTTGTTGTACTAGGAGAGGTGTCCCATCCTATACAAGGTTGATATATTTTGGGATGGAGGGAGTACTAGTTTTTAAATAAGGTTTCTTTAAAAAAATCTTAACGCCTGATTATTTTCTGTCTTCCCAAATAAAGTTATTGCAAAAAGGAGTTGATCCAGCTAACTATTCCCAAATAAAGTTCTTGCAAAAAGGAGTTGATCCAGCTAACTAGTGCTTTATATGTTTCTAACTATTAGCTGAATGCCTGTGCTAGTGCTATATGTTATAATATTGCCTCAAATAAATAAAAATATGTTTTCCATGAAATGTGCTACCCATCTTTTTGCTATAGGGGATATTCACTTTTTTTTTAATGATGGCTATCCATTTAGATTTAAATGTTTTTAATGTTAAGAAATTCAAAGGGTAATTTGCAAAATTTACGATGGTAGTAATTGGGGGTGGAAGATCCACTGCCATCTGGTCTATCTTCTTTTGAAGTAAGTATAGAAAATAAACAAAATACTTCACTTGCTTTCTGTCTACAAGTAATTTCTGCTTCCAAGTAGTGTATCTCTAGTTCTTCAGTAAGAAAAGATGCACAAAATTTTTGGCCAAAAAGGTGTTCTCACTTTGAGAAATAAAGATAACCACGCTTCCTGTTTCAGATGTCATATGAGTTATATGGAGTACTCTCAGGAGCTGTAAGCTTAATTACTGGTGAAAAAGTCAGACCTGCATATGGAGGAGATGACGAATCATTTTTGAACAAAGTAGTGACGCCAATATATAGAGAGATATATGAGGTATGAGTCTGACATCACTTTCTTGTCCACTTTTCAACTCAGCTTTGCAGTTGTGAAATGAAATGATCATCTTTGTTATCTAATGAAGGAATCACTAAAGAACAAGAATGGCGTATCTGATCACTCAACATGGAGAAACTATGATGACCTCAACGAGTTCTTCTGGTTAGATACTACTTTTTATTGGCTAGTAGCTTTTGCTAGTAACAAGTACTAATTATATTATGATGCAGGTCCGCCGATTGCTTCAAGCTTGGCTGGCCCATGCGCCTAAATAATGACTTCTTTTATACATCAAACACAAATAAGAAGTCTCAGCTTCCTGTTGTTCCACCAATGCAAGGTGATACATCTCAGCAAACTGAGCAACAAAACCCCCAATTGCCACATGGATCCTCATCATTTCAAAATATGCCTAATCCAGAAGCACCTGAGCAAACACAACAGGTACTTATTATCTGAAGCGCGACAATTGCTCAAACAATGCAATATTTGAATCATATATATAGGATTTTGTACTTTTTCCAAGCTAAATAGATGCTCGTTCACCACACCAGCACTGGGAACGTAACCTCTAAATGGGACTATACCACTAGCATTTGTGACGCTGGTTGTTTCATGCATGTGCTAATTATAATATTTAAATTATGTTATATGATTTTGTTTGTTTTATGGGATGTAATCTTAGAACTATTGTTCTGTGGTGAGTGATGCTACACCCTCTCTCAAAATGTGAACATAATCCCAGACACCGAAATTTGCTTATGGATTTTAATCGTGATATGCGATGAAAGAATAATATATCATATTATAAAATATGTTTCACCAAATTAATTATATAATATTTTCTTCATGTATAAAGTTGATCGACTCAGATATTGCAACGCTTGCCTAATATACAAAACTGATACAAATTTCCAAGTTCTCAAATTTACACTATAGTAACTTTTTGCAAAGTAATACCTCGTAATGAAGTTTAAGGCTTTTGATCCACTTTCACGGCTCACAGATGCATAGGTTTAAGTATGTTTGCATGAGTATAATTTTACACTTTTCTTTTAAATATTCTTGGTATTGCATACAGCAAACTACAAGTGACACATCTCAGCAGAAGTGGTTAGGAAAGACAAATTTTGTTGAGGTCCGATCTTTTTGGCACATCTTCAGAAGCTTTGATAGGATGTGGACACTTCTTGTGCTTGGGCTTCAGGTTTGGTGCTTACATTGATAGTTATGGTGTGGATACTTTCATAGTTGATGTCATTCTTCTTATTCTGTCGGAGTTTTGACGTATATTCTTGTTTATATTATTTCAGGTTCTTATAATAATGGCGTGGCATGGATTGGAAAGCCCTCTTCAGTTACTTGATCCAATAATTTTTCAGGATGTACTGAGTATTTTCATAACCAATGCAGTACTTAGAGTTATTCAAGGTTAATTTGTCTTTTTGTTGTGCTTATATATGTAGTATGTTACTAATATCCATGCTTCGGTTAATTAGTTCTTAATATACTGATGTATCTGTTTTCATAAATTTCTTTTACTCTATCTTCATTCCTCACTAATATATGTTTTTGTGCAGTTATTCTTGATATCGCTTTCTCATGGAGAACCAAGAAAACAATGAGATTTAGCCACAAGCTAAGATTTGCTGTAAAACTTTCTATTGCTGTGGCATGGGCCATCATTCTTCCCATATTTTATGCTAGTTCTCAAAATTACATGTCCTGTTCAGCTAGACGTCCTAAAACTTTTCTTGGAATGTTCTGCTTGTCAAAATATATGGTGGTCGTTGCATTGTACCTTACAAGTAATGTGATTGGGATGGCGTTGTTTTTCGTTCCTGCTGTAAGCAGTTTTTTGGAGACATCTACTTGGAGAGTTTGCAATATGTTGGCCTGGTGGTGCCAGGTATGTTTGGCCTTCTCAAAATTGAATGCAATGCTTACCTTTTGTCTTGCATTTCATATTGGACATGGTTTCATGTCATAATTAATTCAGTTGAATTCATAGTGATTCATGACAACTAATCAATTCAGTAGAATACATTGTCATGATATTTTATTTCCCAACACAGTCAATGGAAGTTCAAAAATAAGTTTATCATTTTACAGAGCTTCTAGTCTCTTGAATAATGTCAGTTGACTTTCATATCTTGTCCACGGTATAATATCAAAATGAAGTAATAATGATGATATGTGCAGCCTGAGTTGTATGTTGGACGAGGGATGCAAGAAGGCCAAGTACCTTTACTAAAGTAAAATATAAGTATTGTCTTTGCCATACTAAATATTTGTTATTTGATATGAGCTAAAATAGTCTTTCTATGCCTCACAGATATACAACATTTTGGATTATTCTCTTGTCAAGCAAATTTTTATTTAGCTACTACTTTGAGGTGCCCCCCTCTCTCTCAGAATTAGCCACTACCCCCTGACCATTTTGTTTTATGGTTACACCACCCCCAGACTGTTGTTTTCTGAATTTACTATTTGTTTTATAATTACACCACCTGCGACCATTGTTTATCCAGATTAAGCCTCTTGTGGAACCCACAAAAGAAATTATGAAGGTCAATGTGAATAAATACGAGTGGCATGAATTCTTTCCTCAAGGTGCTCCCTACGCTCTTCATCTGTTTTTCCTTTTCAACTCAGTATGTTATTTGCAGTACTATTTCACACTCAAGATCAAGTGTTGATTCTATATTTTTTTCACCAGTAAAAAGCAATGCTGGAGCTATTCTTGCTGTATGGGCCCCTATAATTCTTGTGAGGACTCTTTGAACCTTTATATTTTTCATATGTCAGAAATTATATAACTGTCAATTATATAATTTCCTTTACATTTCCAACAGGTCTATTTCATGGACACACAGATTTGGTATTCTGTATTCTGTACCATTTTTGGTGGTATGTGTGGTATTATTCATCATCTTGGTGAGGTGAGATCAGGTGCCGTAAAACTGGAATATATTTCAGGTGTATATAGATTCTTATTTGTAATACTCATCTAGATTCGTACAATGGGAATGGTGAGAAGTCGATTCTGTACCTTACCAGAAGCGTTCAATGCCTCTCTTGTTCCTCATTCAATGATAACAAAGAAAAAGGGAATATTGCCTAGTTTCTTGGAAGAGAAAATATTTAAGGTGAAAGCTGGTCATCTCCTTTTTAGTTTTGACGTTTTATTGTTTCTGTTTGTACTTGTTGTTGCATTTCTTCCTTCTTGCCCTTTTCTCAGATGATGTTCAATTTCAGAATTTGGGTAAAGCTGAAAGACATGATCCAACAAAGTTTGCTCTTGTTTGGAACCAGATAATAAATAGTTTCCGCTCAGAGGATTTAATAAGCAATAGGTAAAGCCTGATCATTTCTCTGCAACTTAAATTCATACTCTTTGTTAGTAATTGTTTTTTTATTCTGCAGAGAGATGGACTTGATGACAATGCCAATGTCACTAGAGCATAGGTCAGGTTCTATTCGTTGGCCCATGTTTTTACTCGCCAAAAAGGTATGATGATCTATTCTATGATACATGACATCCTTAGCAATATACTCACCTTTTTTGAGACACTGCTTAAGTAAGTACTTTATCTCATTTCAATAAACTGTTGACATCTGGCAGAACTAATGTATATTTGCCACCGAATGCTTCATCATACAAGAGCTTAGCAGACAAGCTTCGAGCACTGATTTTTTTATCTTGAAATTTTTTTGCTTAAATACTTGAAAATTGAATTTCAAGTTAACAAAAAAATTAATAAACTTAGCAGGATAATGCAAATATTGGATTTATTTTATTGTTAGTTACAAACACTAGCTACTCTTTCTTTACCACTAATGATTTAGCACCAGCCACTATGTTGTTGTATCATTAATCGCAGCCATGACAGATAGAATTATTAATATCATTGGTTCTCATTCAGAAACAATGGCCCAAATATATAGGGGAATGCCAAAAGACATAAAATCCCTTTACAAAAAGAAAAATAGAAAAATCATAAATATTACATCTAACAGTATTTACTAATTTTTTCCGTTGGCATATATGCCCTGGATCATTTATTGTGATATGCCTATATACCAAATCTACTAACAAAGCTTTGCATCATCTTATGCTTATTTTCCTTATATGACAGTTTTCAAAAGCAGTGGATATGGTTACCAATTTTACCGGAAAAAGTGCACACCTTTTCTTGAAAATTAAGAAGGATAATTACATGCTTTGTGCGATCAACGATTTCTACGAGTTGACAAAAAGTATTTTGAAATATCTGGTTATTGGTGAGGTAGAGGAGAGGTAATCATTTACTTCATCGTTACCTGTAATATGTTACATCTTTTATTGCCTCAGCTTTTACCGTGCATGTCCCTGTGAATACTATTATGATGTTCTACAGATTCTATTCAGGGTCATAGCTGCCATCTATACTGAAATCGAAAAGAGTATTCAGAATGCTAGTCTATTGGTTGATTTTAGGAAGGATCATTTGCCTTCACTGGTTGACAAGTTTGACCGATTGGCTGAGCATCTGGTAATCATTTCACTAATACTACTGTCTTACCTCTCTCCTTTCCTTTATGTGGTTTGTATTCACAGTGTAGTTTCTGGTTTTTGAAATTGAGAGGATTTTTTTCTTTTTCTTTTTTTTTTTTGCATCTTTTTAAACTGATCTCTGGCCAGGGATAGGGCTTCAAGAACCACAACCAGGCCCAAAACCAGAGTTCTAGTTACAGCTTTTATCAATTAAGCTGATTTTCTGAAAAAAAAATTACTTTTCTTGTCACAGCTCTATTATACTGATGGAGAGTGGATATGGCCTTTTATTTTATATTGAATGCTATTATGTTGATGTACTTAGACATTTGCTTTGTTTTTATTTTGGCCCGTAATGAAGTTTTCTCCTATATGACTCCCCAGTACACAAACAAACAAGAACTTCGATATGAAGTAACAATTTTACTCCAAGATATCATTGATATTCTAGTACAAGATATGCTTGTAGATGCTCAAAGGTAAGAATACACATTTATCATATCCTGCTTTTCTTCTTCTTCTTCTTCTTTTTTGATAATCACAACATGACATCTCCTTTCAACAGTGTATTAGTTCTGATTAATTCTTCTGAAGCACTGATCTCCGATGATGATGGAACCTTTGAGTACTACAAACCAGAGCTCTTTGCGTCTATCAGTTCAATATCGAATATTCGTTTTCCATTTCCTGAGAGTGGTCCACTAAAAGAGCAGGTTTGGGATAACCTTTGATTATTTACAGACAGATTACATATTTACAGTACCTATGTTAATGATGACACGCTGTCGTATATTCAGGTGAAACGCCTCCACCTTCTGCTTAATACTAAAGAAAAGATTGTTGAAGTACCATCAAATTCAGAGGCTCGGCGGCGGATTTCATTTTTTGCCACATCTCTTTTTATGGATATGCCATCTGCTCCCAAAGTCAGCAGTATGTTGTCATTTAGGTAATATCAGTTCTACTAAAAAATTCTCAAACTTATTTCAGTCTATTTTGATTAATATCAATGTATAAAGCCTTTAAATTTAAAACAGTCAGCATATCACCCACTTCTTTCTCGCACAAATTATATAGTATTTCAGGTAGCTCATGTCTAACGGCCCTGGATAACCTTTCTAATTCTAGACTTTTGTTGTAATATAGCACAACTAAACCTTTTTCTGATTAACATCCATAAAATCCATCATGATTCTCATATGCACTTACATGATGCCTGTTATACTAATTTTACACTTGAGCTGTTACGTGGTATTTCAAGTAGCTTCATGGCATTGGACTGCCTTCATAAATATCAGTATATCACAATACCTAGTGTTAACACTCATCAGTGATCATCAAATTGAAGAGATTAAGACCAACCCAGACTGGATCATGTCTATTCCGACATAACCTTCATATCACAATTCAAATGAAGTACATACCCTAATAGTTTGGGTTAGGAATGCGACCAGTCCAACTCCATCCTCATACCATCAAATCCATTTATGCCGAAGGTGTAGCCTGGCTGACCGAGCTCTGCTGATCTGCTTAATCACTGCCTAGATAGCCTGCCACACCATACTGGCTGACTACATAAAAGGCATGTATCTGAGTGGTTCCCGATACCAACTTTTCCACTGTATAAACATCATCCTGTCAATTACAGTGTTTTTTTGGAAGACTTGTACATCATCACAATTACAATAATACCAGAATAAATCAGGTATAATGTAGGAGTACTTCTGAAGGCACCCTAACATCATGATACTTGAACAGCATAATAACTCCATATTTCAACGAAGAGGTAAAGTTTTCAGAGGATGAACTTCATTCAGATGATCAAGACGAGGCATCCATCCTTTCCTACATGCAAAAGATATATCCAGGTCATTTATCTACCACAGTTTGATCCTTCCACTATTATTACAACTGCTTGCGTTAATTTCATTTTGATACCAAGATTTGGTATTCTTTTCCATTAAAAAATGGTCATGTTTCTAACTGTTTTAGATGAATGGAAAAACTTTTTGGAAAGGCTTGGTACAAAGGTCACACAGGAAGAAATCAGATACTGGGCTTCTTTCCGTGGTCAAACATTAAGCCGAACTGGTAATCCACTCTTTTATATAAATATTATCATTTTTGTAAACTTATAATGTAAGAAAATGGCTCCAAGCTGTCTGACTCTTTCTGTTATGCACCGTCTAGTCCGAGGAATGATGTATTACAGAAAGGCACTGAGACTACAGGCTTTCTTAGACAGGACTAATGACCAAGGTGCGTATAGAATTGCCTGCTTGATCGTGATTTTTTTTTTAAAAAAAAGCTTCTCGTAGCTGATGTTTGTAATTTCAAACTAACTAGATCAAACATCATGTGATGTCTGATGAGAAATGAGAATGCTATCATAGCAGTTCATGATGTAATTGTTGTCACCTTCACAATTCTTTGGAGCTGGTATGCTTCCAAATATTTAATTTTTGAAGGAAAAAACTTGCACAGAATTATACAAAGGACCTGGGGCAAATGGGCGACAAACTAAGAACATGCACCAGTCATTATCAACTGAATTAGACGCACTTGCTGATATGAAATTTTCGTACGTCATCTCATGTCAGAAGTTTGGGGAACAGAAATCTTATGGCGATCGCCATGCTCAAGACATTATCGATCTGATGACAAGGTATGATTTGAGAAATAGAAACCTGTAAATTAATGATTTATCACCTGCACAATGCTGATAATTGTCACTTCTGATGCTGTAATAAAGGTATCAAGCTCTACGTGTTGCCTACATTGAAGAGAAGGAAATCATAGTAAATAATAAACCTCATAAGGTCTATTCATCAGTTTTAATAAAAGCAGAAAATAATTTAGACCAGGTAATGATCTTAGCTTATGATTTAGCGAATTGAACTTTTGTGTTCTTTAGATCTAAGCTTGTTTATATATCTTTTCAACCTTTCTTTTTAGAACTTATGAAATAGTTTCTCTCCAACTTCTCAGATAATTGTGCTTGCTTGTTAATTATTTACATAGGAAATTTATCGTATAAAGCTGCCTGGCCCACCCATTATTGGAGAAGGGAAGCCTGAAAATCAAAACCATGCTATTATATTCACCCGTGGAGAAGCTCTACAAACAATCGATATGAACCAAGTAACAAATTGGGCATTCTTTTATATTTTGGTTTCTTCATAAAGACTTTGTGCTCATAAAAGACTTTATCATGCTATCAGGACAATTATTTGGAAGAAGCTTATAAGATGAGAAATCTCCTTCAAGAATTTGTTAGGCATCCTAGGGGCAAAGCTCCAACTATCCTTGGTCTTAGAGAGCATATATTCACTGGAAGGTCTCTAATTCTTTCAACATGTCTTTCAATCTTGTTTCTATCTTTGTACTTGAACAGTATTTTTCACTTGTTTGTGTGCAGTGTTTCTTCACTTGCTGGATTTATGTCATATCAAGAAACAAGCTTTGTAACAATTGGGCAAAGATTTCTTGCTGACCCCCTCAGGTGAAAACATTATGTTTCTTGATTTAAATTGTTTTCACGGTGATGTCAGAAAACTAATTTCTTGTATTTGAGCTTCTGATTGTCATAAAGTTTATGTTACATGTGTCAGTGGGTTAGAAATCTAGGTCCTTCTATATCAGCAGTACACTTTGGTATATCTTTTACGTAACACGTCTTTCTATCTTTTTTTTTCCTCCAAAAAATAGCTATAAGCTCTAGCATTCAATAAATGATAGCACCCAAAATGGTCATAAGGATGTGGGACACTGGGAACGCAACTGCCTCCTGCTACAAGCCCATTGGCCCATTGGGTATAATTTGTAAAAGCAATCTGTTATTTATAAAGTCAATCCCATGGCTGCAGGGTGCGATTTCACTATGGCCATCCAGACATTTTTGATCGGATGTTTCATTTGACAAGAGGTGGCATAAGCAAAGCATCTAAAACTATTAACTTAAGTGAGGACGTGTTTGCTGGTAAGTTGAACATGCTCTTCTGTTGAAATAAAAATCTTACTATTAAATTGATATGGAGTTGCAGCATTAACATTTACTCCTGTGCAGGGTACAATTCCATATTGCGTCATGGACATATAACTTATAATGAGTACATTCAAGTTGGCAAAGGGCGTGATGTTGGTCTTAATCAGATATCAAAATTTGAAGCTAAAGTTGCAAATGGGAATAGTGAACAAACACTTAGCCGTGATATCCATCGGCTAGGGCGACGCTTTGATTTTTTCAGGATGCTCTCTTGCTATTTCACAACAGTGGGATTTTACTTCAATAGTCTAGTATGATCTTCCTCCTTTTGTGTACCAGTTATCGGGGCTACAAGTACTTTTTACTACGTTGAGTTTGAGCTTAGGGTACAATAACAAAAAAATAAGTAGAGAAATATGCAAAAGAAGTGATAATATTACATGAAACATGAATTTTTTATTTTGTTAAACTTTTTCATTGTCACCTAGCACTTATTTATCAAGAGGTTCTTTCGTCGAATCTTAGTTACAGTAAAGAAACTATTATTATGGCCATCTTGTTCTGCAATTCCCATCTACTATAGCTGCTATTCTTAAAAGCTCTCTGGTTCAATCAGCAGTCTTGCGAGTTCAAAATTTGTTTAAGAATGGCCTAGTAATATAGTAATTTTCTGAGATCATTTGCTTTAGTAGCCTGCTGTAGTAATTGGGGTTGCTAGTCCTTTTCTCTAAGCAGGAATAAATCTCTACCTGATTTTGCACCGATCCTAGAACCATTTTGGAACCGTTAAATAGATACTATGAAGTATCAACATCACCATCTTTTTACTTTGAGGAATGAATTGGGCTGGTCCATCCCGTGATATTCAACATGACCACAATGACAATAGGTTCACGACAGATATCAGTGGATGAAACACCATCCTTATATTAAGACTATGTTTCAAATAGGTCAAATATATTGGTATAAAGAAGATAACTAGAAGGGTGAAATCTGAAGTTACCATGATTACCTTTTTAGAATTTTATTACAGAGCATGACATTGAATCTAACAATATTACTTTTATACTTCCCTGTTAAAATTTCATCAAAAGAATATCCATTCAATGAAGTTTCAAATGTTAAAGGGTTTGGCAACATTTTATGCTGCTCCATGCCTCCTTTGTCTTATTTGAGTACACACAGGGTAGCCAATCTTATGTGTAATTTTAACCATTGGGCTTAGAATCATTGAGTCTAATTGTTTGGATTGGTTCATGTGTTTGCAGATATCAGTTGTAGGCGTTTATGTTTTCCTCTATGGACAATTGTATTTGGTTCTTAGCGGCCTACAGAGGGCTCTGCTAATTGAAGCTCAGACTCAGAATATGAAGTCCTTAGAGACTGCCCTGGTATCTCAGTCTTTTCTCCAGCTGGGTCTGCTTACAGGATTACCTATGGTAATGGAGCTAGGTCTGGAGAAAGGTTTTCGAGTAGCTTTGAGTGACTTCATCCTTATGCAACTGCAGTTGGCTTCAGTTTTTTTCACATTCTCTCTTGGAACAAAAGCTCACTATTATGGACGTACTATTCTTCATGGTGGTGCAAAATACCGACCAACAGGGCGTAAATTTGTAGCTTTCCATGCAAGCTTTACAGAAAACTATCAGTTGTACTCCCGAAGTCATTTTGTCAAAGGATTCGAATTGGTCTTCCTTTTGATAATTTACCATATTTTTAGAAGATCTTATGTGAACACTGCAGTACATGTGATGATCACATACTCGACGTGGTTTATGGCAGTGACTTGGCTGTTTGCACCTTTTCTTTTTAATCCAGCTGGTTTTGCTTGGCGTAAGATTGTTGAGGATTGGGCAGACTGGACTAGATGGATGAGGAACCAAGGGGGCATAGGGGTGCAACCAGAGAAGAGCTGGGAATCATGGTGGAATGCAGAGAATGCACATCTCCGTCACTCGGTATTGAGTTCTAGGATTCTTGAAGTGTTGCTCTCCTTACGCTTCTTTATATATCAATATGGACTTGTCTATCATCTCAAGATATCTCAAGACAACAAAAATTTCCTAGTCTACTTGCTTTCTTGGGTTGTTATCATTGCCATTGTTGGGTTAGTTAAGGTGCACACTTCATCTCCATAAATTCCGTTGGCTTGTTTCATGAAATTGTGTCTTCATTGATTCTCATGCCCATTTACTAAAAAGATCTTATGGTTGTGTAATACTCTATGCAGCTTGTGAATTGTGCTAGCCGTCGGTTGAGCTCAAAGCACCAACTTGTCTTCAGGCTTATCAAACTGTTGATATTCCTTTCAGTGATGACCTCCTTAATTCTTCTATCTTGCCTCTGCCAACTATCCGTCATGGATTTGATCATCTGTTGCCTCGCTTTCTTACCAACCGGTTGGGGCCTCCTCCTTGTAAGTGTAAACAATTTGGTTAATTTACCATTCATCCTAAGATTACTTTTCGTTTCTGTCACCCTAAAAGTTTCTTTCTGATACAGATCGTTCAAGTTTTGAGACCAAAAATAGAATACTATGCGATATGGGAGCCTATTCAGGTCATTGCTCATGCTTACGACTACGGAATGGGCTCACTACTGTTTTTTCCAATTGCTGTATTAGCGTGGATGCCTGTTATATCAGCCATACAAACCAGGGTTCTTTTCAATAGGGCATTTTCCAGGCAGTTGCAGATCCAACCTTTTATTGCAGGGAAAACTAAACGGAGGTAACCGATGATTTTGTGTGGATGTGAATTGGAACTTGCAGCTTTCTTCCCACCGCGTCCTTCCTTGTGTGTCGGAGATACAAAGCGAGTGCACCGGAAAAGAAGGGGAACTGAGTCGATCTATTCCATGGCGAAGCATCCGAAGCATAACTGCACACTCACACGATCTTTGCCGAGACATAGGAGCATTCGGTGGAACCGGTGAACTACACTTGCTTCTTGATAGATGTGTGGGACAGAGGTGAATATTGTCCATCATTGGTTGGTCTGGGTAATAATGATTTTCTGTATCCCAGTGTACATATTATACGGTATATAGTCATCCATCATTCTTTGGCCTATACGTCTATCATCTCAGTTTTATCTTCTCATAACACATTTCTGTAACACGATGCTCATGGACAGTGATGTTAGTATCACAGATGTTTGCTCTCTAATATCTGAATACACCTGTTATTTGATTGGGTGATTTCAGCATCAATACCTGTTTTTCTTATATCCGCTTTCTTGTCTATGTTTTGCTTGCGTAAAATCTAGTTTTCGCTATGTTTGTCGTGGGTATGGTCGTATGAACATGGGAGTTAACAGGATTACAGGAAGTACAGTTTGTAGGACGGTTGGTTGGAGAATATATTGGCCTAGTCTATTTTTGTGCCTGCAAGCTACGAAAGACATGTTGCTTGTTGTAGGCTTTCACCCCGAAACCAGATCATCTAACTTAAATTTGGTTTAAGTTGAGTGTGAAAGGGTCGGGCCTATCAGGAAGTGCTTGTAACTTTTGATTTCTTAACTCTTGTTTGTGTAATCTTAAGTTAGATAGGGGAAAAAGATTTTGCTTTTGTTATATAGGAAAAATTCCGAAAGGATTTATATCCTCGATATTTCCTCCAAAATTCCTTTGAATCAAAGGATGCCTAAATACAGATTTAGCAAGAATCAGGATACTGGATATAGCGACCCATACCTTTTAATCTTTTTCATATAGACTAGTTGTGCCACGCCCTAAAAAAAACTGATATATGTTGCCTTTTCACACCATTGCATGGGGTTTTCAACTTTTCATCTAGTTTTATTAAACTAAGATGTCAAACGGAACTGCCGGTAACCAAATCAACCACGATGTCAGGCCTAATAGGCTGCGTTTAGATGAAAAAAAAATTTAGCCAAAAATGTCACATCAATGTTTAGACATACATTTAAAGTATTAAACGTAGACTAATAATAAAACAAATTATATATTCTGATTGTACACTGTAAGACGAATCTTTTGAGCCTAATTACATCATAATTATTCATAAGTGCTATAGTAACTAACATGTGCTAATGATGGATTAATTAGGCTCAAAAGATTCGTCTCGCGGTGTATAATCCGAATATGTAATTTATTTTGTTATATGTCTAAACATTAATGTGATATTTTTGCCAAAATTATTTTGACATCTAAACGCTGCCACAGTAGTATAACCGAAGTTGGTCCATAGTACTCCAACAAGTGTCGCCTTGCCAGTTGGATTTTGTAATTGAAGCCTCTGGTCTGGCTGTGAATTCTGCAACTGCAGAACTTCACAGAATTCAGTACTAGTACGAAATTTGCCCAAAAAACCCTCATGCGTGCACATGATAGACAAACAAATCAAGAACCATTGCATCATGCTTTGCTTCTTCACCAGAGTACATGTCTGCATCTCTCTGACAACCAAACATAATCTGCAGGATGTCGATTTAACATCACAATTCACAAATATAGTAGCAGGGGGCCCAGAAGCGCAAGATGTCGATTTAACATCACAATTCACAAATTAAGTAGTAAGGGGCCGGAAGCAGGCCGCCATTGCGTGCATGTGCTACGTACCCTGGCTGGCCAAAAGAAACACGTTCACGAGTAGTACTACTAGACTAGTCCCTGCACATGAGTAAACATATCAGAAAAATAATTCAGATGCTTGCTAGGACAGCCGTAGGACAGCAATACAGCATGCAAGAACAGCAAGAGGCGCGCATCACCAACACGGCAATGGCGATCAATGTAGCCCAACGGTTACATGCATGTATATATTTGTACATACAGGATGGAAATGTATGACCTACCTCCTTTGTACCAAAATATAGCTATTTCTGAATTGACATGTTCTAATCCAGATTCGTGGTTCTAGAATGTGTTCTATCCGTATAGAAATAGCTTTTTTTTGAACAGATGTAGTATATATACATCCTAAAATATGCTTATATGCTAACAAGTAAAATCGTATACAAATTTAGGGTTATAGTTCCAGAAGATGTCAAACTCAGTTCTATAATTTATTCTATTTTAAGATAGACGTAGCACGTACACACTTTTGCGATACTTGTCCAGTGCAGAAATGGCACAAATATAATACTACAATTTATAAAGATGAAATAAAGTTGTAGATAGATGCAAAATCGTGTAAATAAGCAAGTTGAGGGTAGAGATCGATGAGTGTACAGTACGCATGCATATATGCACGCGTATATGTTATGCTATGCTAGCTGGGAGGAACGAGTGAGGGGAGCAAAGGAGAGGCCGTTGCATGTGACAAGCATGTGGGAATGATCGACCCTGTTCGTGAGAATGTCCTACGGCCACCAACGCACATGCATGCTCGCCTTCCTTCCCATTGGGCGCATCGCATTATTTTGCCACTAGCTATCTTGCTGCCTTCTCTTTTCCATTGCTCTCCCTATATGCCCATGCCAATATGCCATTGTAAATAAAAGTTGTGCTTGTTTTGAACAGTATACGTACCTGTATAATTGGTGAGAATCTGAAAAGGATAGACAACCTCAACTTCTTATTACTAATTCATTTTCTGATTTTTTTTTCTTTGTCAAATCTCAGGATGCAATGTTAAAATATAGATTGTTTGGGGAGCTAGTTAGAGATTCTAAGAGTAGCTGCAATCGTTAAAAAAAACTTCAATGGTAATAATCTATCTCTAACTGGTGTATCAGTAGTTGTGATTTTTTTAATAACCACTAGAGGGAATAATTGATGATTACAGAGGATAATTGATTAACTAGCAGCAGAGGGTGGACTTTGATGGAGAGTCAGAATAATTAACCAGCAAGCAAGTATGTTTTCTTGCTAACCACTCAGGCACTCACACTGCAGGCAGCATAGACCTAAACACTTGCGCGTATCCTTTCGGCTACTCATGCACGTTGAGCATATATATGCAGTGCTGGCTAACTCTCTGCAGTGTCTCACCGAGTCACCGTACATCATGTGCCGTCGGCCATGCTTTATACTAGTTTGTTTTCCCATATCTTGACATATAATTAACAGCCAGACAGCACATGACAGTTAGGAGAGCAAGATAAAGATATAGGATTTGCATGCCCACCGTTTCAGCCCTCTTCATCGGGTATAATCTGCACATAAAATAATTTGATTACAAAGTCACTATAAAATCATTGTATGTTACAACATGAAGCCTCGCACAGTCAGGGTCATAATATAACCGATAGATGCCAGAGATTTAAACATTCTCTATTGTAAAATAATTATCCAATCCAAAATTGCAAAGCATGCATGAGTCATTTTAATTCACCACTTCCTTATAGTTATTTTTAGAAATACTTTTGTGAAAATTTGTACAAGAATGCATGTATCGATCTCTTCTGCTTGCCAGCAAATGGAGATCTTTCATTTAGTGTAGATCAGCATCACCACATCTTTAGTTCATTAGTTGTAGATCAGCAAAGGGAGATAACAGCATTACCCGAAAAAAAAAGAAGAAAGAAAGAAAAAAGATCACAGCATCACCACGTCATATAGTAAGTTTTGTGTGGTTTTCTTAATCAATGTCTCTAGAAAGAGCTTCATTACGGTGCTCTCTATTGATAGTATTCTACTGCAAATATATATTATCACCGGTAGATATGATCTTAAGCGTCAATTGTTAATTATATTATCAGTAAAAAAATTCTACTACTTGTATAGTTTAGGTGGTCTAATGGTAGTAGAATCAATCTAAATTGTTCATGTTTTCAAATCCAATGACTCATATTTACTTATATTACTGCATCAACTACCGATAGTAGAATATTTTCTATTGGTAGTAGAACTTAAAAGTCATCGATCATGATCATTTCTCTAATCGCATTCTACTGCCAGTAGAGAGCAATGAAGAGAAGCTCGGAAAGAAAAGGTTTAGTTAAGTACTTTTTGTCTTCTATGTTGCTTCTGGAGTTAAGTTTGTTTTAAGTTTTTCATTTTTCTTATGTCTTTTGTGAGATTTTTGATAAAGATCTTTGGAAAGGCTTATGATCTATTAGGTCACTCATGAATTAACCTATTGCCAACCGTGGTGCTGTCCTTATGGCCCGGATCGCTGATTTGTCCATTAATATTGGTTTCTATTTTGTATGAGGAACGAAGATGGCAAAGATTTTGCCGCCATGATTGGTTTACATGGAGCTCACCTAAATATTTAGGGTATTGTCATGTTGATAACAGGGAATCGCCAACCACCTCGATCACCAAGGTGGGTTTATATAACCAAATCAACTTCTAGGTTGATTTAGATAGATTAAAGATATAAACTAGCCTCCAAGCTGATTTACATCAAACTAAAAGTAAACGTCTATCTTGTGGGTGAATTGAAAGGTTTATATGAAAAAGCTGCAAAGGAAATCACACTCTAGCAGTGAAGGCGGACGGCTTATGACGCAAATCAACAAATTTTATGAACTAATGCTAGGCTAGGTAAAATATAGATAAAATGTGGCTAATTATTGTTAGCACAAAAAATCATCCGTGTCACATGAAGGCTTGGGAAATCTGCTTATCTCTAGTGCAGGTCCTTTATATTGGGGTTCAGGGCGTGCCAAATAGTTTAATCTGGCAACTGACAAGATGGTTGTACATACGTTGATCACCAAGGAACCTACCAGTTTATGTTGATGGGTTGATGATCTAGGAGTTCATCTGCTGATGAGCCGATGTGAAGAATAGCTTCAAGCCGATGTCGATAGAATTTTGACACAATCGGATGTATGTTAGACATGCATAGATCCAAATAATCAGATAAACAAATAAGCTATATATACACTAATATCCACTACAACCAGGATATAACATGAAAAGTCAATACAACACTTCAATCTAGCTAGTAACCGGATAACTCATCGGCTAAACCTCTAATGTAACATTGTTTAAAAACCTACTAACTTGGTAGACATAACCTATTCATAACAATCTGATAGATCAGACCTAACCAAGATAGTATAAGATTGAAAGCAATAGAAAAACACTACTAAGCCAATAGATATACACAATGTGATGGATATAATGATCAGTCTAGAACAACAACATGATCAGAGGAATACCGGCGTAGCCAGAATATCGGACCTAATGGAGAAAGTCCTAACCAAGCTGATACGACTCTAAACAACGATACCGCTAAAGATAGAATCAACATATCTGATAGGCAACACTTGCGTCAGTTGGATCGGTATATCGGAACTAACCGAGGAAGTATCAATCTTTGTCGATACAAGCGTAGTCGACGGAACTTACTTCTTCGCCGGAGATCAAACCTAATTGGTGTAGCCCAACTTGGTAGCAAGACCCTGAACTCGACTTCTTACAAGGGTTCGGACCTAACCGATGCAGCCCCGAGCAGAAGGCGAGAAACCGTCGAGTAGGTTAAAGGTGGGATGCGTCAAAATTGTATTGATCATTGGATAGTTCTTATAGCGACCCAGGTACAATTTATATCCTTGGGTCTAATTGATCTCTGGTCGGACACTGGAGGCAAACTTTCCTAACAAGAAAAGAAAACTAAGACTCCTTCCTAATTACATACGAAAATAACTAAAATTTACCTAATTAATAGATAGAATTAAACTGCCATGACGCGGTCTTCATGATTTCTTCTTGAATTCAATCTTTTCTGGATAAACTTTCCGTTGGCTCATCACATCCTTTCCTTAGCCGAATCCAGTAAAGAACGTCGAAATTTTGGTTTTAACAACAATAATGGTAAAGAATTATTCTTGTTGGATCCTTCAACCAGCAATAGCCTCCCAATATTTATATAGGAGGGGTGTGGTTTTGCAATCCTAGAAATCCTTCTGACATCATATTAGGCTTAGAATAAATTAGGACTCTCAAGCCACAATTTCCACACAAAGAAATACGAGATATGCCATAATTGAACTCAAGCTCGGGAGCTCACCAGTCAGACCGGCCTAAGGCCGATCAGACCACATGTTTAGTTGGACAGGCATATAATGCCCGGTCTGACCGGCCGGCGCCATAGGTTCTCCTTAGCTCCACATATTCTAGATCTAACTAGCTTCGTAACCAGGTCAGATCGACCACGTGAAATTTCCTAGGTCTTAAACTTGTTACAGGGCCTGTTTGGTAGAGCTCTAGTTCTAAACACATCTCTCGAAGAGTTGGAGCCCAACCAAACTATTTCAACTCCATTCAGAAAAAAGAGCGGAGCAGGCAGAGAGATCTTAAGGCCCCATTTGGTACAACTCAAACTTCGAGATTCTTGTTCTGTGGAGCTGGAGCTGTACCAAACACTTTAGAGATTACATTATAAGAGTGGAGCTATGTTTCTTCAGCTCATCAGCTCTACTCCACCTTTGTAATAGGAGCTGTACCACATAGACCCTAAAAATAAACTAAAAAGGTGAAGCTAGTTTTGATCAACTCCAGTCCAAACTCCGCTTTTGGAGTTATATTTATGAGTTGGGTTGTTGGAGCCCTGATAAACAGACCCATAGATTCATTCTCATGCCAAATTTGGGTGTCAGCGGGCACACTCGTCGGCTTGTGTCTCTTGCAAAATTCTAACACATGGAGCTTTTTTTATTTGCCGGCAAATATTAATTATGTTTTCTTTTATTGTAACCAGTTATAGGTTGTGATCTCGTCTTGGTTAACAATCAGACACGTATAACAAAAACCGTTTTGCTGTGAACATGCCTGTAGCCTAGTGGTTACAAGAGCCTTAGTAGCACCTAAGGTCCTAGGTTCGATTCCCCATGGGAACGAATTTTTCAGGATTTAACGGCTTCGTGCTTTCAGTGGTAAGCGACATACCCATCGACAGCGAGGCGTCCGTGGCGACTTCGTCAATCTCAAGAATTTGCCGATCCAGTCTTCATAGATGCTCATATAAGGGGTAGGGTTTGTTTATGTGTGTTCACAGGGACGTGTGTGCGTGCATTGTGAGTGTCTACGTTTTACTGTGTACTTCTCAAAAAAACCGTTTTTCTTTACGCAGAGTTGTCGTTATGCCCAAATTTGTTAATGTGTAATATTTACTTTATTTTTCTTGGGAAACAAATCAGTGCCCAATCGTTTATATATAGCACCGAATGTACATTGTACGTTCTAAACTGATGTAATATATGACAACATAGGATTAATCAACTACTTTTAGCTTAATTCAGTGGTAGAGCCAAAACCAAAATAATTGTAAAACTCACATAACTAATTATAATACAACAAACAATCATGATCACCATTTACTTTGAGGTTTTTTCAGAAAGGGGAAAAAAATACAAAAACCACCCCATTGTCACTATGGTTTTGAAATTGTCACATAACCCAATTTGTTGCAAATACACACCCATCCAAATCTCTTGATCCATTTATGCTGGTGTACAATTGTAATAGACCATACTAGTAACCCACATTCTATTATTTGAGGTGCATCACCTGTGAGTCTCACCCTCTATTCAGTTCGAAGCGGATCAATTATTTGTAATAAATTAGGTTATAGGGAGTAATTTCAAAACCATACTAACAACTAGGGTGGTTTTTGAAATTTTCTCTTTTAGACAAAGTATAAAACCAGACGTTCACAAAGACGTGCCCGCCTTATTCTTTTGAGCACATCTAAAGATTTCTATCCCTATAAGCACCTTCAAAGACTTCGGACGTACTTCCACAAGCGCGTGCACACTCAACTGAAGAACGCGTACCAAATATCTACGAGTACATCTAAAGATTAGGCTGATATATATGTTAGAATCTCTATCTTATGGGCACCTCTGAGAACTTCCGGTGTCTTGCTATCAGCGGGTACGTCATTTACCACTAAAATAATAGTAGTAAAAAATATGAGTACCCATGTCGAATCTAGGGCTTGAACCTGTGTGGGAAGGTTCTAACACCAGAAGTCTGACCAATTGAGCTATGCTGACTTCACATTTATGTTGAGATTTATTTTAAACAATTGCTCAGTATTCCCCAAAGCCGGAAACTGTTTTAAACAACACCATGGTATTGTTATGTGGAAATTCACTCAAATTTAAGTCAGGTCACTACAAATTTCCAAAAAAGGGGACCACCTTAATTTGAAACCCTAATTGAAGCCACCATAAGTACACGTGAGAAAAGACGCCTCATGAATACATAAGTACACGTGAGAAAAGGCGCCTCATGAGTACGGAAAGGTATGTATTTTTCATAAACACGAGCAAGATATATATATACACTCTCTCTCTCTCCAGTACGTAGTCTAGTTTTTTCATCGTCGCAGCAATCTGGATCTGGAATGCAAACAGATGCTCGATTTGATGTCTATCGCAATGGCACATTGCCACATTCATTGCTAGGGCTAAGCTACTGATCGACATCTCTCTCACTGTCCCACACACACATACTGACACACTGACAGTGGGGTCCACTGGATGCAGCACGTGGTTGCCGATGAACAGATGAAGCCTCAGCTCAGCTCCAGAAGAGGAGCAGTGCAGGGATAACGTACTCACCGGCCTGCAACTCCATGATTAACAACAACTACTGAAGAATTGCATCTACTGCTGCATCTGTATGCACTGCATGCACTAGCAGTAGTAGTGGTACTACTATCTCTCACTTAGCTGTTGCTAGCTGTCTCTTTTCCCCCATCATGTGACTTCCATCCTTTGTTCTTAGCTGCATTCTGCATGCAACCCTTTCCCATTAAACAAACAAATAAACACTTCTATCTCTAACTAACTCTGTGAACAATTAACATATTAAACCAACCCAAGCAACCATCTCTTAACACTCAATCACTTCCACATGCCATCAATTATCACACATTGCAACTAGTACATGGTTAATTTGCATTGCAAAGTTGGCGATGATGACATAATTAAACTAATCCATGCAGCCATGGGTTAAGCTTTTGTACGTGTCAAGACACTAGAGTAGTCATGCATGCATTGTACTACTACTAGTTACTCCTACTAACTACCAAATCTCTTGGATCTTGATACACTTGCATGGTTCTAATCACATGCTTGATGCTAATACTATTAGATGATAGCTTGCACTCACACACACTAATCACTAATGCATTGCATGGTACTCTACTAATATGCTATGCCTATGCCCCACCTTTGCATGTGCCCTCCTTCCACAATATATAGTTACCTCCACCACCTACACTAAACCTTACACATTCTTGCAATCTTGCCTATACTTTGCACATGTCATACTCATACAGCAAGACAAAGACACTAGCCTACTAGCTAGCTATAGTAGCCTAGTTGTAGCCTATACTAGCCTAGCTAGGAAGAGGAGAGGAGGAAGAGACGATGGCGCAGTTGCCGCCGAGAGCGCCGGCGTCGAATTCGGCGGGGCAGGAGTGGGCGGCGGCGGGGGATTTTCTCGGGTTCGCGGCGGCTAGGCGCGGCGCGCACCGGCGGTCGGCGAGCGACTCGGCGGCGTTCCTGGAGGCGGTGCCGATGGATGACGTCATAGGCGGCGGCGGCGAGTTCGACCGGCTCGACGACGAGCAGCTCATGTCAATGTTCTCCGACGTCGAGGCGCCGGCGGTGTCGGACGGCGCCGGCGGCGAGAGGGGCGCGGGGGAGGCGCACCTGATGGACATGGGCGACGGGGAGGACGAGATGGGGGCGACGTCGCCGGCGGCGGCGCGCGCAATGGCGGCGGCGGCGGCGGCGGACGGCATTGCTGACCCCAAGAGAGTTAAGAGGTGAGTGGTAAATTGGTAATTAGTTGCGTGCAGATAATTTTAATTTTTTAATTTACCACAAGAAAGATGTACATTTTTTAAATTTTTTGGCTTGGAAATTGATTTGTCGAGGAAATTTGAGGACTTTTTTGGAATTTAACACACTCTAATTATTATCGAACATGTTGCCATTGAATGATTGAATCGGTAATTTTGGGTGTTTATGAGTAGCTTCATATCAGGAACCGGAAAGCTGCTAAAGAGTAACTGTCAAATGAATACAAAATTTCACACATTTTGAGTTCTGCATCATGTAATTGTGGAGACAAAAAGCACAACATTTTAAGTGAACAACATCCTGGAATCAAAAACATTATTCAGGTCTAAAATTCAAGAGAATTGTCCTTAGCAAGTGCCGAAATGTACATTCTTCCTCGTCATTCTGATTTACTGAAATGTATACTTTTTCTACATTAGTGTATAATGAGTACCATATGCATGAATCACTTGAATTCCCCAAAGACAGAGAATTTGAGTGATAAATCGTGTTGATTTAGATGAAATTTGGGCTTTCTTGCTTTTGTTTCAGGATATTGGCAAACAGGCAGTCGGCGCAGCGGTCAAGAGTGAGGAAGTTGCAGTACATCTCTGAGCTTGAGCGCAGCGTCACCACACTCCAGGTAATCCATCAATTCAGTTCTATTAAAAAAAAAAGAAAAGAAAGAGACTACAAATTGAGCACTTTTCACTACTTGATAAGTTGGTAAAACTACGAATTGCTCTACTTCTAGTTATTACCAGAATCCCTTCTAGTACATTTTTCTTGTATGATATGGTAGTAAAGTTACTTATCTAATTACATTTAGATCCAATTTTTTTATTGATTGATTGATTGTTACTGCAGATGGAGGTGTCAGCACTATCACCTCGTGTCGCCTTCCTGGATCATCAGCGGTCACTGCTCACCGTTGGCAACAGCCATCTCAAGCAAAGAATTGCCGCCCTCGCACAAGACAAGATCTTCAAAGATGGTAACAAACCTTCCTGTCCATCTTAGCTCGATTTTTTTACGATTGCAGTAACCACTAACTGCAGTAGTAAATGTTTTGAGTTACCCTTTTGAAACAAACTGAAAATTAGACTTAGATTTTGCGACAACTTATTTACAGTTGCCTTTTACTCTTTAGCTAGCCATGAGATTTCTGACTTTCTGTTTAAACTTTGAGCTCACTCCCAAAATTCATATGGAAAAAAAAAATGCAGCACACCAGGAGGCTCTGAAGAATGAGATTGAGCGGTTACGCCAACTGTACCACCAGCAGCAGATCAAGGCCACCGGAGGCACCGACATCGCCGCGGCTGCCTCGATGCAGGCCAAGCATGAGCTGCTGGCATGTGAGGGAGCCGCGATGCGATAGCGGCAGGCTGCCGGCGACCAGTGACCGGCCGGTGGTGATTATTTTTTTCTGGCAAAATTCGCCGTGTGTAAGATTGACACAGATTCTCAGTAGTTTTGTGCAGCTTGTTAAAAATTGGTTGTTTTTTTGCTGTTTCTTTATAATGTGATGTTTTGCTCATCCTAGCAAAAAAGTTGTGCTGGGATGGGGGGATTACTGTGGATGTATTGTTTGGACCGCAATTACATTTGTCCGGTAAAAGGTGGTTGCTTTCTTCAGTTTTTGGGTGTTCATGCAAACTGCAGCTAATATAGTTTGTTTATACCAAGTTGAATCTTGGCTTCACACACATATATATATGTGTGTGTGTGTGTGTGTGTGTGTGTGTGTGTGTGTGTTCTGCACAAGTTTACATTGTAACAATATCAGATATACAGTATGAATTACAGGTACAATGTGCATATATCATGATGTACAATGAGGTTGCCAGATTGCTGGTACAAGATCAAAAACATCTTGGCACAATGTCAGCTTTCTTTATCTCAAACACAGAATTCTACTGAAGATATCTCCAAACTCCACATTGCTGCTTACATTGAAACCAAATACTTGTAAGAGTTCAATGATCAAACAGCAAACATTAACCCCACAGATTAGCACAGCCACCTCAATTCAGAATATAAGCATAGCAGCACTAAGAGAGCCGCAAGAATTTCAATTGAAAGTTCGAAATACAAACCATGACGGTTAGAAAACACAAAATAACAATTAGTAGAATGATCATTCCGTACTCAATTATGTAACTAACATAAACATGGGGGGCATACTGACAGGAAATACAACGTATTGTTGGCAAATGATTCTAAAGGCTACCACAAAATTTTCAACGAACTAAACAAACTGATTTTATATGTTAGTTAATTGTGCTCGATGCATTGATGTGCCTTTCTACTCCGGGATCATCTGTTCATTGTCTGCGTCACCCTCTTGTTCTATTTGAGGTTGTTTTGGAGCCGAACTGGCTCCAGGAGCTTGCTTCTTCTTGATACCACTGACAATATCATCAATCCGCAGGAGCATGCAAGCAGCCTCGATAGCTGTCTTGAAAGTCTGCGCCTTGACACTGTAGGAGTCCCAAATCTGAAAAAAAAAAAGAAGACAATAATGAGGTTTCAATATGAATGCAAGCATACAAAAGCACATGCACGAGGGAAAGATAGAGAGACCTTCCGCTCTTTCATATCAACCATGTCACCACTGCTTCCATCAATGCCAGTCCAAGCATTCTCACCATTTGCATGCTGCAAATGTTTGGCAAATTAGTGAAAACTAGTGCAAGGCAAACAACAAGAAACTGCAACACAAGGTATTGTTCAACTAAAACATCATAATATGCATTGCATATTAATCAATTTCATCTCAGATGGACATATAGGCACATATGTACAAACCTAAAAACAACTTGTGGAATCAGTGAAGAATCAGATTTTACCTTTCCCTGAAGTTGTGTCATCGTCCTAATAACATTTAGACCACAGTTCTGTAAAAGAGTTCTTGGAATTGCCTCAAATGCTAATGCGGCAGCTTCATAGGGCCACTGGTACCACAAGATAAAAGTGACTTAAATCAGATCATAATCATACAAGGAAAAGATTTGCTATATGCAGGTTCATCAAGTACTGATTCATGTGTCGGCTATCTGAAATTTGAACATACCTTCTCTACACCTTCGACCGAAGAACTCTTTTGTTTCAACGTTGCTGATACAGTTAATTCGGTAGCACCACCTCCAGGTAGCAGCTTAGGGTTTTTCAAAATGTTCCTTGCCACAGACATAGCATCCTACAAACTAGAAAGTTAGAAGAGATATTCCCACTATATAAAATAACAGCATATCAGGGGAAAACATAAGCACTACCTGCAAGTTCCTCTCAACCTCATTCAAGACATCCTTGCTTGCTCCCCTCAACAAAACGGTGCATGCCTTGGGATCTTTGCAGTCAACAATATAGGCAAAGAACTCATCACCAATCTTCTTGACCTCAAAGAGGCCAGCTCCTGTTCCAACATCAGATTCTTGAAGTTCCTCTGGCCTATTCACTATGACTGCTCCACAAGCCTTTGCAATCCTGTTGTTATCTGTCTTCCTGAGCCTTCGAATTGCACTTACACCAGCCTTGCCTAAATAATGTACTGCAAGATCACTCAACCCTTTCTCAGTTATAACCAAATCAGGCTTGAATTTTAGAATCTGTGCACATAGGTTCTCTATATATTCCTCTTCCATCTGTAGCATCACCTGCCTACAATAAACCATTAAACCACACTGAAATATATACACATGCACAAAAGCATCTTTAGTGCTTGTATATTTTGACTCAAAAGTTGCATTTGGATCCCTTACCAGTCTTCTTCTTTCATCAACTCAGCATTGGTCTGGTTTTCTCCTTTCTTGTATTCAAGAGGGCAATCCAGGAGAATGATGCGTGGGTTAATTATTTTTCTTCTCATTTTCCCTGGAGCAACAACATCTTTATTGATCATAACTCCTTTAAGAACCTTAGAATCTTCCAGCTGGCCTCCAGGAATCTTCTCTATTTTGATGTACTTCTTGATATCAACTTCACGAATGCCTTGACCGAGGTCAACACCAGCTGTTGTGGTAGCGTCAATAGCAAGATCCTGAAGCCAGAAATATTAGCAGCTCTTAAAAGGAGGGATCAGAGAAGCAAATGAAGAGTGCATTTTATGTAAACGAAAGGTACTTACTGCAATAAGGTCACCAAACTGACCAGTGAACTTTGTATCAATGGAACTCTTCACCAGACCAAGCATTGCAACACCTAAAGTACGATTGTAAAAAACCTTGCTAATGTGATGAATCTCCAAGAGAACTTAAAGAACAGATAATGATTTCTGCTACGCTAAGATCCAAAAAAAAAAAATATATATATATATATACGTTGAACTTTGTCACTTACGGTCATCCACATCAACAGGGATAGCAATCTTATCAAGAACAGCAATAGCATCTTCAAGAGCTTTGGTGTATGCTGGAAAATATACAAAAGAAGAGTTCTATAACATACGGTGTTAATTTCAAAGGCCTTTTACTTATTCTCCAAAAAAATTACCTCTACAAATAACTGTGGGATGGTAGTTCTTGTCAATGAATGTTTGCGCAACATGGAGCATTTCACCAGCTAAAGAATTTCCAGAACATAACATATGTGGATTAAAAGAGCATAAATCTGATTAAGTGCAGCAATAAAACAGATGGAGCAGACATATAAGACTAAATTATTCTACCCTTCTAAACAGGTAAAGTCAACCTGAAACATGTCTTTATTCAGGCCATATTAATATAATTGAGTTTGTGAAATTTGTAATTTTACTTTCGCAGCATTTATGTTTTATTTATTGGTAGCGATCAGCTATGATCCAGGTGACATTACTCAGTTATACTACGGTACCGTTCTGTTGATAACCCTAAATGATTCATTTCATGAAATGCAAATGTAGGCTCTCGCTGTTGGCTTATTAGCCGCAGCAAAAAAATTGAATTTTCAAACTAAATTTTGTAGTTGATTTTGAGGTTTTTTCATCGTAGTCTTTTTTTCAGCCTTGGATTTCAAATTGCGAATAGTACAAATGTAAAAGTTTTACCAATAAATTACTTTTTGTTGCTTCGCTTACATGGCTACGGCTTATTTGAATAAGCAAAATAATCACACCCTTAAGTACAATGTCATGCTATTCTGCCAGATTAACCAACTCATCTGTTTACATGAAAACAAAGGACCAAGAAAGGGCATACCAAGAACAATAACAGATGTTGTGCCATCTCCTACTTCTTCATCCTGTGTGCGGCTTAGCTCAATCATAGACTGCATGAACAACTCATAAAGTATTAGGAGTCAAGACGTTGGTGCATTCAATAGAAAATGATATTGTTCATCAAGACCTGCATCAAGTATAGGGCTATGAAAAGAGCTTAAGGTTCATGAACCAGTAGTTCATTCTTTGGGTTGGCATATGAACTAAAGATTTCATATCTATGTAGCATAATCCAACGTCTAACCTGATGCCCCTTCTAAGTTTTTAATCTGACACCTAGCATTATGGTTATTAATCTGACTCCTAGAATGAAGTATGACTCTTATTTGAACCTCTCTATGATATTTTGCATGATTCTGCAAAATTAGCAACACATTACTATTTTAGCATGTCACAACATTTGCAATTACTTTGAAATTTATTGTTCATGTGGTTGATTCCTCAAAACCAAGTGAGCAACATGAACTCATAAAGCCATAAGACAACTTCAAGGCACACTTTAAGGGCATGTGGACAAACAAATGAGCTCAAGGTGAACTTAAACAACAAATGAGCCAAATTCAGCTGTTTTGTCTTCGATGGAGCTAATCAATCAGGTTTCATCAAAACCGACTACTGAAACCGAATCTATGATAATATTGGAGTGAACCAACCTTTGCAGCTGGGTGTGCAAGGTCTAGCTCCCGCAATATACAGTTGCCATCATTAGTAACAACAATGCCTGCAGAACCAAGGAAATAGGTCAAATATGGTGGAAAATGGCATGAAGTACTACAAAAGTAGCATCCACATTTGCAGTGTTTTACCAACATATGAATGCACAATCTACCAACCATCAAGTACCAACAATTTACTTAATGCATCATTTGAGGTATTCCCTGAAACAACTTGTGTTACAGAAAGAAGTTACATTTAATGCATCATCCAAATCATTGATAGATTTATTGTATTAACTATGATTATAGGACAAGTTAAATGCAAATAAAGGTAAAAGAAGGCAGTCAAGACATCCAAATAAGTTAAAAAAGAATGCAAAAGTTGGTTTAAAGATAAATGTGCAGCTTCTTTTCATTATGACCCAGAAAGTGTAAAGTAACATGATCCTCCCAACATGAAACCAATTAAACTAGATATCTACAATACCGCTGAAATGTTCTGAAACAGAAAAAATAAGGGATATGGATACTATAGCATACCATGAACAGGGTAGTTGTAAACTGCAACTCATATAATTGTGTCATTCTACAACATGAAAGTTAGCAATATCACCTAGAGATCAAATCTTGCTATGAAGCTATTCATTCAATCCAAGCTAGCATAGCATATACAATCATGCAAACTGCAACATAATAATGATTCAAGAAAAAAATTTCATAGGTTGTGTTATGCACCTCCTGCAGCATCAAGCAGCATCTTTAACATTGACCGAGGTCCCAATGTGGTGCGTATGATGTCCGCAACAGCCTACACAACAGATTGATTGATATCATCAAGTAACATTAAAAAAAAATGGGGGCTCAAACATGAAAAATAGCATATGTTCTCTTTACTTTGGGAATCCGGTACCATTCTTATTATTCAACAACCATTATACGACATCAAACACGACATGGAGACAAAAAATCAACTACAGAATGCTAAAGAGGCGGTCAGTTCTACCTTAGCTGCATGTATGTTGCCATGGTGCACCTTGGTGCCTGATTCCCGCTTCAAAGAATCCTCTGCATTGCCAGACAGAAAAAAGAAAAATAACTCAAACTAGTATCCCAGCCAAACGAAATATCAGATCAAGAAACCAAACTAAAACTACTAAACCACCAAGCAGCTAGCAGATCACGGCAGGGAGACCAGCACAAATAGATAAACAACAGTGAACGGGCAAGCCAGCACGACCTCACCAACTGACGCAGCGAGGGGTGAAAAGGGAAAATCTTCTTCTCAACAAAAAGGAGAAAATGCCGCGGTGTAGCAAGACCGGTTCTTAGCAGACGTACGAGAGGTGAGGGAGATAATGGGGAGGTAAACTTACTGAGCACGAGCACCGGCGCGTGCAATGCCATGGATGGACGGCCGGCCCGCGGCTTGACGGCGAGGTAGAGGCGGCGGCGAGGGTTGGTTTGCGGGAACGGAAAGGGAGGAAGGAAACACAAGACAGCGGAGTGGCGCTTGGGGGGCTTTGGAGATGGAGAGTGTGGAGGCCCACTAGGCCCAGTTTCTGATCAGTGTTGGGCTGCAAAATACATGGGCCTTCTGATGACACTTGTTGGGTTTCTTTTCCATGGGGGTGGGGGAAATGACTCATGGGCTCTACAAATGGGCGCGTCTAATGCGCGCTGAAGACGAGCGAACAGATAGGCCAACTATGGCCCACCATCGGCGACCAGGCCGTATCAGAGTGAGATGGGCCACCAGCCTCTCTTCCCTTTTCTTCAAATGAAGCCTATAAAAATATGGTCCATATGCAAAGTGTATATTTTTTTCCCAAGTAGGAGTATATATATACACAATTTATTTTTTAGAAAAAATATAACGTTATACATATAAAGTATGAAAAATCTATTAATCGGTTCATTAAAAAACACAAAAGTATAGAAACTTTATACATGGAAAATACCAAAAATATAGAACTTTATTATACATAAAAATACAAAAATACAAGAAGTATTAAATTTTTTTGTATATAAATATTGGATATAAAAACTTTATACATACCGATATTTGGCATAGAAACTTTATATATACGGATATAGAAATTAAAAAAACACATGTTTGTATGAGTCAAGTCCACGAAACAAATTCCCGGAATCCCAAATACGTGCTATAGAGAAAAGACCCTGAAAAAGAAAGAAACTTGAGCGGAAGAGATGTGCTTGGCTGAACCATTCGTGAGGGGCCAGTGTGCGCTGTGCAAGAATGAGCCCTTTCGACGGATAATGAGGTTGTGTTCTTCTGGGCAATTTCTTACGTACCTCTGAATTTTTGCTCAGTCTCTTACATACCCCTGAATTATACCATTTTTCTCTATACCTCTGAGTTTTTATTTTGATTCCTTCCATATCCATTCTGTTAGCGTTAATCTTTTGGCAAAATGCCTATATTACCCCTTCTCTCGTACTCATGTGCTAGCTTAGTGAGAGAAAAAAATCCAAATGTAAAAAATATCTTTAAAAACTATAATTTTGATAGATTTACTTGACCATAAATTTGAAAAAATGGAAATTATTTTTTCAAAAAATCCTAATCAAAATTGATGAAATTTGTACAAAAGTTTCACCTAAATTTTAAAATTTAGATATCTAACTCTCGATAAAACTCTTGTATTTATTTAATATTTTTTAAAATTTAAATTTGGATTTTGGAAAATTGAAATATGTGGAAATTTTTTATTTTCTATTGAAAAATTCATATTGCGATTTATGTTTTTTTAAGGTAACACGTATGTAGGAGAAAGCAATACAGTCATTTTGTAAAAATTGAAATGGCACATATGTATGAATATGTATGAGAGGGGTATTGTGGTCATTTTAAAAAATATATCACAGTCAACTCACGGTCAACTCACTATAGGGACATAGAAGGGATCCAAACTAAAACTCGGGGACACAGAGAGGACAAGGGTGTAATTCAGGGGTATACGAGAGATTGAGAAAAAACTTAAAGATACACGAGGAATTCTCTCTATTCTTATGGCAACGAGCCAGGTCAGCTTTATTCGTAAGCTAACTCTAAAAATTGTGTTGATCATTTTATCATATGTTGACATGGTAATAAAACATTAACTAGCAAAATACTCACTACACACAAATTATTTCTAAAGTAATTGAAGGACCGAATTTTGTAACGGGTATGTCGTGAGCAAGCTGGTCATGCTAACCAGCTAGAACTCGATCTTCGTGGTTTCACTCGTAGGTTTACACACATACTATGGTTTTGTTACAACGATCGTACGATCTATTCTATCCTAACGTTTACAAACTGGTACAAGTTCAGCCCCACACGAGAAACTTGTCTTTTCTTTGTACTTAGACGACGAGTTGTTAATTGTACAAGGATCGTATGTAAAGATCGTATGCACAGTGTTTTCCTTTACACAATGTGACAGCTTAGCTTGGCTTAAACTAAATCTTGCTGTAGGTAATTTATTGTTCCTGTGACATGGGGGTAGGTTGACAAAACAAAACAGAACTGACACAACAAAAAGGAAAACTCGTGGCTAGGAAGTCCGTAGAGTAAGACCAGATGCCACTCGCACATGCATTCGCATCGATCTCACCATACCATAACCATATGACCCATAATATATGCCAATGGACCGGCGCCGTGTTGACTCGAGAGGCATGCGCGATGCGATTGTATTTTTTTTTCACATTTAACCATTTGTAAAACTTAATTCACACACAGACCCCAAGGAAAACTCACGCTCGCGCCAAGCGCGTCGACCTCTCACGCATGACCTTCTACCCTCTCATCCAAATTCAAGTCATTTTCCAAATCCAGAACCAATATTATCCTGAATAGTATATACATATACAATTTATATGAAGATTTATTAAAAATTATATCGTTTCTACTTAATAAAAGCCCAACATAAATGCCCACTAGAATTGTCCTTTAGTATTCTTTTTTCTTTTTCCTTTTTTTTTGGCGGGAGTCCCTGTAGTTTTCTATTGAACTTCATTCAACCAACCTCTCTCCTCAAATTATCAAAACTTTTGGTTTGAACCAAAAATACATGAACAACTCTCCACATGACTTTAGCAAAATGATAATTGAAGAAAAGATGTTGAATAACATCTTCATTCAAACAAACACAATATTGTTTATCACCAACCCAATTTATTTTTGCTATATTGTTCTGTGTCAAAACTACCCCTTAAAAAAATTGATAGTAAATCGTAATATTGAGAGAGGGAAAGCTGAGATTTTTTTTTTCCGGGGGAAAGCTGAGAAGTTATTCATTGATGAATTAAGAGAGCGATGCCAAATCGACCATCATTGATCAGTTGCCCCGTCGGGTTTCAGCTGCATTTGATGCCAAGATATTCAACTTTGTGCTCAATAGTCTTCGACCGGCGTCGATCTATTTCCCGTCGGTCGGGTTTCAGAAAATAATCATGTAAATGACCGTCATTGACGCCGGATCACATGCTCTCATTTTTCAACAAGTATTAACAGGACCTCCTTGCAAATATCCTTTCTTGAAAAAGACCAGACCGTGCAAAATCCAGCGCGACGCGGACGCTTCTCGTGTCACGATGCGCGTCGCACGGCCGGCACATCGCCCGCGCCGCGCTTCCCACGTCGCCTTCTCTACCCCAAATCCAAACTAATAATAAACCATGGCCCTGTACATGTGGCCGTGCCACGTCCTACCCAAAAAATAAAATTCCTAAATAAATCCAGAGAAGAATTAGTAAAAAACAATCCAATTGCGTCCTCTCCGCGCCGCTAATAATCCCCACCTCACCACCGCTTCACTCCCCTCCCGATCATGGCGCCGCCGCTGTCGCCGGCGATTCTCCTCGCCGTGACCCTCCTCGTCGTCGTAGTCGTCGCGCCGCTCCTCGCGCATGGCCGCCCGCTCATTTCGGACGGTGGCGGAGGAGGAGGAGGAGGAGGAGGCAACGCGACGACGGTGCTGAGGCTGCCGTCGGAGGGGATGGGGTGCGAGATGTCGTACGGGTTCCTGCCGTGCACGACGACGGCGGGGGGGAATTTGTTCCTGGTGCTGGCGTATGGGTTCCTGATGTTCAAGTCGGCGACCTACCTCTCCTCCGGGAGCGAGCTGCTGCTGGAGATCCTCGGGCCCGGGATCGTCGGGGGGCTCTTCCTCCCCATCCTCGGCGCCCTCCCCGACGCCCTCCTCATCCTCGGTCCGTTCCTCCTCCTTCCTCACTTCACTACCCTTCTCCTTTTCAGCTTTTCTTTTTTGCACATGGCGATTTCCTCGGGTTTTGTAATTGTGTGGTGGTGTTCAGTGTTTCGCTGCTATTGGCCGTAACTACTACTGAAGAAGCACTTCAGACTTCACTACCATTCTCCTCTTTTTGTGGCAGCTGATCATTTGAGTAGGTAGGAGTCTGATAGATTGACAAACGAGGACATGATTGACTTTTTATATGATAGTAAAAAGCTCTGCTTTGGACTGTTTCGTGGTAGGAACGTTCACCTTTGTGCTTGGATGATTACAATGATGACGTGATTATTGAGATTTAGATTTAGTCCAGCAGAAGATGCTTTCTTACTTGACGTTTTGTTTTTGTTTTATTGGACTAACGGTCTAATATGTGGTACCAGAAATACTACTCCGAGATAGTAGCATGTGTACACCTTGGATTTATTGGGCCCTTGAGGCATCACAAAACGCCAAGATATAGTAGCAACACACTGATCAACTAATACTACTCCAAGAAGTAGTAGCTGATTTAGTCATTTTCCTGTGTCCCAGCTAAATTAAGCTTTGAGCAAATACCTATAAATAGACAATCATGTCATATGTAACATGTTATTGCCACTCTCAACATGGACTTTGCTAGTTTAGTTGCTTGTGCATTGAAATTTGCTTAATTTAGCCCCATTTTTGAATTTCAGTTTCTGGGCTCTCTGGCACCAAAGAGGTTGCTCAAAGTCAGGTCTTGATTGGAATGGGTCTGCTCGCGGGGTCGACGGTAATGCTTTTAACCCTACTGTGGGGATCTTGTGTTATTGTTGGCAAGTGTGATCTGTCAGAGGAGTCAACGGCCATTGATACGCGGGACACAAAAGGCTTCAGTCTGTTTGGTATGCCAGATACTCTGTTTTTTTTTTTTAATTTTCTTTGGTTAGTATTTTGTTCCATTAAATCTTAGTAACAAAGTTTTCAAATTAAAGAAAAAACTAGATTTACTCACAGTCCGACACATCAGCATTTTCAAATATTTAGCAGGAAATGTTTTGTACGTGTAGACCTTTCCTTAGGATCCAGAATTACCAAACATCCTTTTAGCTGAACAAGGATCTAAGGGCCATATTGGTTTGGTGCCTATTTGTGCCCAACTAATACTTTGGCAACTTAAATAGCACATGCTACCATTTGAATTGGAGCCAACATTTTCCAAACTCAATAGTATTGATATAACTCCCCCCTACCAAAGATTTGGTAGTGCCAAAATTTGCCAAGGTTTGGCATGACCAACAATTTGGTAGGTCCTCAAACCAAATAGGCTTTAAGTTAAATTTGTAGCAACGCCAGTCTGGGCTCAGCAAATATGGCTTTTTGGTTTGTTGAACATTTGGACTTGCCTTATGTAACAATTTGGTGCTGGAACTTACCTGCTGATAGATCGATACACTTATTAAGGCTTAACTTTCTATAATGTGTTGCTCCACACTGACCAATTAAGGTAGCACCTGCTGGGCTTCAGTTTGGCTTTAAAGGTTTTGATAAGATATTAGTATTCATGAAACTTAAATCCATGAAGAGTCTCTACTTGGATGAGAATTCTAGGTGGTACCAGACTATCAGTATAATGGATGAAGGGTGTCTTCTACTTTCCTTCAACTTAATCAAATTTGCATTGTGCGAGTTGGTAGGCATATCCTGCTTTTGTCATTACAGTATATGTTAGAGGAATAACATCTTTATTATTGCAGGATCTGGTGTTTCAACTGATAAGCAAACCAGCTATGCAGCACGGATCATGGCGATATCTGTTCTTCCCTTTATTATTGTTCAAATACCAAAAGTTTTTAAGCTCCAATCTGGTCTTCGTATAACAGTCCTTCTTGGGCTTATTGTGGCAGCTTTACTTTTGCTTTCTTACTGCCTATATCAGGTATTGTAATGACCTACATATTGGCATCTTCTTGCTTTGATTAACATTCTCCGCTAGTTTAATTTTGTCTTAAAGAATTAGAAATGTTCTTGCATCAAGGCACTTGATTGTTTGGAGAACATGAATTTGAACTAGATATATGGTGCCTTTCTTACACGCAGATTATCTAATTTTGTCTGGACTGTCACAAATATCTATATTGTCATCTATATGTTGCCTTTTTTTTTCTGTGGATACCTATACATTGCTTTAGTTCAATAAAATTGTGTTTTATCTATATATTCGATGAAACAAGGCTTGTATCTTTTCACAAACAGGTCTTTCAGCCATGGATCCAGAGGAGAAGATTAGAGTATACAAGACTGAAGCATGTAATGTCAGGAGTTCTAAAACACGCTCAAATGCATGCTTTTGGTCGCCTTCTTGATGATGACGGAAGACCTAATGTTTCTGTGATAGAGAAGTATACTTCTGGTCCTTTCCGCATGGTTTTTAGCTATATATGTCAGAAAGAGGTTCTCTTTTTAATGAAACCTAAAAAATGGCAGGTTATTTCACAAGATTGATCGGGACAATGATGGAAGGCTAGATCGCGGCGAATTGCAAGCTTTTATCGTTGGTATTAACTTTGAAGGTATTTACTCAAACAGTAACCTTGCTGCAGACCAAATCATGGCTGACTTTGATACATCACGGAACAATTGCATTGAGAAGGGTGAATTTGTTAATGCAATGCTGAGATGGCTGAATGAAGCTAAGCGATCTGTTGCATCTGGTACCTACTCGAAAAAGTTTTTGAATGATTTTCATGAGGTAAGTTTTTTCCATCACTTTTTTGTATAGTTCTTTAACCATGGAAAGATAAATTTCAGCATCTTATGATGTTTCAGAGAACAAGGGACGAACAAAGCCTTCTGCCTGACAATGATGAAGAGGAGGAAGGTGAAGCTGATGGAAATCCAACCTGGACCTGCATCAAGGCTATCTTACTTTTGCTTCTGGGAACTGCAATGGCAGCGGCATTTGCAGATCCACTTGTTGATGCTGTTCACAACTTTTCAAATGCTACACATATTCCCTCCTTTTTCATCTCCTTCATTGCAATGCCACTGGCTACTAATTCCAGCGAGGCTGTCTCAGCAATTATATTTGCTAGCCGGAAGAAGCAACGTACTTTGTCACTAACCTTCTCTGAGGTATGTCTATTGGATACCTTGAACATGTGATTGTTGACTGCTGAGCACCTAAATAAATACCAACATTATTTGTTCCTTTCTTTATCTGAAAAAGTGAGCTCATTATTACTCGAGCTTCATTATCCTTGTCCTTTTTAATTTGTCTGCATTTAGTTGTCCTGCATAGTAAGGCTATGTGATAACATTATAGTTTTCTGCATTTAGTATCACACACAATTTGCTTCCATAATTATGCGGCAGTATTAACAGCTACCAGAAGCATCAAACAAATTTCATCTGATGCTGATGCCATGTTTACAACTGCAGGTCTATGGTGGAGTGACCATGAACAACACACTCTGCCTCGCTGTATTCTTGTCCCTGGTCTACCTGAGGGGCTTGACATGGGATTTCTCATCAGAGGTCCTAATCATCCTCCTTGTGTGCATCATAATGGGCCTCTTCACCAGCTTCAGGACCAATTTCCCTCTCTGGACATGCTTCGTCGCCTTCCTTTTCTACCCGTTATCGCTTATCATGGTCTACATTCTTGACTACAAGTTCGGCTGGTCATAATAGGACCGCAACCTTGATACCTTTGATATACATATAGGGGACAGGCAATATAATTGAGCCGTAACCACTCATCTACCTTATGTAAATCTCATAGTTTACCATATGTTACCTGGGAAGGACCACTGCAAGCTAGATATACATGCAGAATGAACTTTGTTGTTAGCATTGAAACCACTGTCTAATTTGTAACATGCGTATCCAAATGTCTGCTGTTTTAAAATAATTTTGAGGTTATGACCAACATGTTGCAAATATTGCCCTGAATCTATGATGATGATCTGAAGGCCTGAAAGCTAGAATTAATCAAATAACTGATTTAGCACTCTATTTGTTACCTCTCTCTTCTAATGAACGCAAACCATTCAATGTTCTTTTACCTCTATCTCAATTTTTTCTACCTCTCCCTATTGTTTACTTGTCTAAAAAATTCCAATTGAGCCAAGCAAACCATACCAGCCCAAGTTTGCAAACTAATAAGAAAAGAACCAAGTCAAGTTGCCTACAATATTAATTAACCTTAATAAAATAGTATGAACTATGAAAGATGAAATGCCTGGGGTCAAAAATTCAGATATAAAGTACTCTCTTTTGAGGAAACCAATCAACAAATGGATCCAACTCAGGTAAACGCAGACGAAACATACACACAATACAAACATACCAACACACAGGGAGTCAACACGACGGCACCAGCACCGGCACGCGCGCCGCCACGTCGCCGGCGCCGGCGTCCACCGGAGAGCGGCAGATGGGACACGTGTCGTGCGAGCCGAGCCACATGTCGATGCACCCCTCGTGGAACACGTGCAGGCACGCCGGCAGCCGCTTCGCCGCCTCCCCTTGCCTCATCTCGCCGAGGCAAACCGCGCACTCTTCCCCGTCGCCCCCTTTCCTCTTCTCGTACGCGTACGCCGCCAAGAGCGCCACGTGGTCGTCCTCGGCGACCGGCGGCGCAGATGGCTGCGCCGCTCTCGGCGGCCGAAGCGGCGGCGGCGGCGGCGCCACCACGACGACGACGGTGCTCGGCGCCACCGCCGTCGTCGGCTGTTGATCGTCGTGGACGGCCGGCGTGGCGGCGGCGGCGCTGCGGCGGCGGTGCGACCAGTGGACGGCGAGGATGACGACGAGGAGGAAGAGGAGGGCGATTCCCCACCGGACGCCGGCGACGTACATGAGCACGCCGGCGATGATGGTGATCGGGATCACGGCGAGCGCGAGCTTGAGCAGCATGGTGATCGATAGTATTTTTTTTCCCTCTTCTGTTCCTCTTCCACAACAGTGGCGATCGATTGGGGAACAATACGCGGTTGCAAATGCGTGTGGTTAATTGATTAGTAAGCAGAGCTTCAGGTCAGTCAATTTCGTTGATTAATTTGGCGATTTAAGTCTACACTTCGATGATCTCATTTGGTAGCGACAAGAGGAGCCAGACTTGGACAACGTTGCTCGCAAGTCGCAACTGAGCTATTGTACGATGGAGAGACCAGGGCCGTTGGATTCAACGCGAAAACAAGAAAACGATGCCTTGTTGGCCCGCGCGTTACGTCGTTCCGCCGTTGGATTAGTCGAGGGATGCTGATGAGATCCGGTCAGGTCGATTTGGACCCCAGAAGTGAGGAAATTTCCTGCAGTGTACATCTTCTCCTTGTCGAACATTTTGTGCAGATTCTGCTGAAAATATATAAATTTTGTTGAATTTTCTTAAATTAAAATTATTTTCGTGAATTCGCAAGGAAAAATTTCATCGAAGATTCCGCGGGCAACTATCACCAGGAATCGACGGCGAGAGCTAGCTCCGGTGGGCGCCGTTCCGGCGGCGGCAGCGCGGCCCATCGGCAAACCGGACACGTGGCGCTCGCGCGCAGCCACCGGTCGATGCACGCTTCGTGGAACACGTGGCGGCACAACGGCAGCCGCCGCACCACCGCCTCCCCCACCTCCACCTCGCCGAGGCACACCGCGCACTCGGCCTCGCCGTCGCCGTCACGGTGCACGTAGCTCGGAACGCGTTCCACCTCGCCGCCGGCGGCCACCGCCATCACCGTCACCGACGGCTGCTGCTGGTCGAGGCGGGCGGCGCGGCGGCGAGGCCAAGGCGGGCGCTTGAGGCCGGCGTAGAAGCGGAAGCAGAGGACGAGGCTGGCGGCGGCGAGGATGGCGGAGACGACGGCGAAGAAGATGGCGCGGTCGGAGCGCGGGGCCCTCACGAGGTGGAGCACGGCCACCGGCGCGGTGATGAGCCCGCACGCGAACAGGGCGTGCGCCACGGCGAAGTCGCAGCTCCACTGGTAGCAGCCGTCCTCCTGCACCGACATGCACGGCCGGCCGCCGGCGTCTTCTGCTTTAGAGTTCGTGCACGCGCCGAGATTCTAGCCTTGGCTTCATGGAACGAGGCGTGAGTGAAATACGGAGTATAAATTAATCGCGATTGGCGAGTCGTCCTAGTAAGATTCGCGGCGGCATTAAGCGAGTTTGGGTGATGGAAACAATGAGCATTGTGGCGTTTAGTGCGCGGTTTATCTTGGAGTTTACCTTGGATTGAACTAATGTAGTAACATGCACTGGTATTCTGATCTAATCGTATTAGGATTTCTCTTCTTCTAGTGAAAACTGTTTAATTTGTCTGGAGAACTCTTGTGACAACTGTGATAACAGCATGTTCGTCATCTTTGATAGCCACGTATAGTAGATAACTAGGTATGGTATGTACGGCACCAATTATAAAATGATCCGCGGAAGGAATGAAGCATGCAAATGTTTGCATACCTAAAACGAACGAGATAAATCATCAGTATATGATTAATTAAGTATTGACTCTTCTAAATTTAAATAATGAAAAGTTGCGTGGGTGGCTTTTGAAGCAAACGGAGCCAATAAGAGAGTCCGTTCTGGCTCTTTCCGGTTGAACCGTTAGCCCGGAGAAGTTTGTATATATTATGCACCCACCCCAAACCCGATTAAGTATTTTTGTTAGTTAACATATAGAGCCTCAACCGGTCAACCCCCGAACCCCTCACCAGAATTAAAAAAAAAATTCAACAAACATTCCTCCCCACCCTCCACTAGGATTTACCAGGAAAGAACACCAAATATAACTAGGAGGAGATCATTGAAAAATTGGACAGGGCTGTGCGGGGCTATATGCTCGACCAATGCGTGTCATTAAGTCGTGGCTTCACCGGTCCCCAACCTCGAGGCATAGCGAGGGGAACAATATCTTCTGTAGGTCACATGCGACATATAGAGACCATAGGCTCGTGCACCATAGAGGCTTGGCTCCAATATGAAGTCTTGGCAAAAAGGCCTCACAGTGGAGACCATCCAATTTGGATTGTCTTAGCAAAAAAGTGTGCCACTGGGATAAAAACATGTTGAAGACTTTATCCTATCCAATGGAAGCCACTCAACTTTTTTTTTTTCAGTTTCTATCAATCGTTGCATTTTATATTCAGTTCTCACATTTATTAAATTTACACCTAGGTACAAATTTCACATTAAAGCCATTTTAAATCAGAAACATGTATGAAATCAATCCAGAAGAATCCCCAATCGGCGAAATCGACACGACGCTCACCGGTTGTCAAATTTGCCAATGGCATCACTTTCCCCCTCCAGTTTAGTGCACACCGCCGTCACCGTCACCTCCCTATCCACTCCGCCACCATCGCCTTCTCCCTCCGGTTTGATGCACGCCGCCATCACCGTCACCTCCCTCTCCACAACGCCACCATGGCCTTCCCCCTCCCCCTTTGCCAGCCACCCTTGCCTTCCCCCTCCGGTTTGATGCACGCCGCCATCGTCGTCACCTCCCTCTCTACTCTGCTGTCGTCGCCTTCCCCCTCCCCATTCTCCCGCCCCCTCGCCTTCCCCTCCGCTCCATCGCCGTCCCTTACCCCTCCACCTCCGCCTCCTCCGCCCCCTTCCTCCTCCCCTCTCCACGACTGACGATGGCAGCGGCGGAAGAGGAGCTCTCTGTCCTAGTGGCCGGGGCTCCGACGGCGAATGGTGGGGCAGCAGGGAAGGAGGAGCTTGCCAATGCCACCGTATGCAGGCTCCTCTAGGCTCCTGGTGGCGGTGCGGCCTAGGACGGTGTGGATAGATGAAGGGCGAGGCGACATGATCCTAGCGGTGGCCCGGTTCCAGGGGCGGCGAGCTTCTGGGGCGGCACAGACGGCTAGAGAGAGGTGGAGAGGTCTCGGTGGTGTGGAGCCATGGCGGAGGAGGCGGCAATCTCCGGGTGGCCGACTAGCTCAAGACGCCTTTTTCTTCTCCTCCTCTGTGCCTCTCTCTCTAGGAGACCAGGATCACTTTTGTGTGCAAAACTGACAAAGACGCACACATCATACGAAGGACGTGAATGTGATCGATCCATTTTTTAGGGCATTGACAATAATTTATAATTGAAACGTCAGCGGCGGAGCCCGGGCAGTCGCCCGACCTGCCCGGGAGCTGGCTCTGCCACCGCTTCCGATGCACAACCCATGTAACAATTTTTTTATGTTGATGTGGTACGCAAACGCTTGACATGTAGGCAAAGCAGCCTCCATCGTGGGAGCCCTAATCCTAACTTGGTTGAGTAGTCGATTGGATGCACAGATGATCACACGAATTTGGGCATTGCTGGTTGTCCATAGGTAGTCTGCATCAACCAACCTATCATGATCAGCTCGTTGGACCTCATTTGCCCAATTTCGTTCGTCACCACCTTCCCCACATGCGAAGGGAAAAGAGTGAGAGTTAGGGTGAAGGGAGTCGAATAAGCCACGAGTGGCCACTGGCCCAGGCCACCACTCATTCGATCTGTAGCTCGAGACCAATTGAAATCAACCCTCAGTCCATCCATACCATAACTGGACTGTTGATAGCAAAAGAAGAGAGAATGGCACCGGTGCGACCGCCGGTGCCAACAGGCCCAAAAAGGTTCCTGCAGTAAACATTCTTCGTGGAGAAAGACAAATACGGCGACTTCATCCGCTAGTCCGACAAGATGTGATCAAGGACGTCATAGATAAGTCACGGTGGGCGGCGGGTTCAACAGCGTCGCACCGGTGAGGATGACGGAAATCGAGGGGAAGCAGGTGAACAAGTGTGACAAGATCTCGGAGGCGATGCGCAAGTGTGCTGTGGACTCCAAGGCCAAGTTCCCGGAGCTGGAGAAGGTAGGCGTCAAGGGTCCAAACGACGCAGCTAGGATCATTGCCATGGTGTAAAAGGTGAGCTGAGGAAGAAACGCATCAAGCGCCAGCTTAACGACACCACGTCCACGATGATGACGCACCTACCATGCATTGACGTCGCGTCGACAAGGATGAAACTAGCTAGTTGTTTATAGACTAGTAATCCTCGTGAAGACAAGAATAAAATGAGCTGATCTGAATCTCTGATAGATGATGTGCTCTGTGTCGTCATTACTTTCTGCTTTATGATGTCTGTTGAATAACTCCATGCGTATTATATTTATATCCTGCATGTTAGTGTTACATTGCATATATATGTTACACTTGTATTTTTATGTTCATTTTTTTTTAATTTCCTGCACGAGTGCATATGCTAGACGTGCATGAAGTTGGATTTCAGATCACTACTACTACAATCAAACACTGCAATCGGCGACGACTAACTTATCATGAGAAAGTATTGTCCATCGTAAATAACTCATATGTGAAAGGTTAAAATGTGACCCCTTTCAGATATGATTACTAAATGACCTATCACAGATCACGCTTAGTGTTCTTATTTGTATGCTCGACACCACCATGTTATGAGTTTCTTCAAAGATGTGCCCTCTATGTAGCCTAGTGTAGGGGCAGAGCTAGAACGAAATAAAGAGGGGTGCCACTCATCTTCTTTACTACATCTTAGACTGATTTTTGAGTAACACAAGTGCCTAAGTTTGGATTTAAGGGGGTGCCTATATGGTGAAAATTGTTGAACTACGGATAAAATATATTTTTTTGACCGGGTGCCCTAAATCAATTAAGTAGGCAAATTAGCAAAGTTGTAAAACCTTTATTTATTGCTCAAGTATAACAGAATCACCACCAATTAGGTTACATATACTTGTGGTGTTTTATTTCGCAATGCGCCGATACTAGTTCTTATATAGTTACATTACTCGGAGGTCTCGCTTTCAGACTCATTTGAGAATTCTCGATAAACTTGTTGCTGAAATCTAGGAGTGAAGGCACCGTGCTCTTGTCCCCTGTTGTTCTTGAGGCTTCGGGCCTGCTCCCTTGAGATTCTATACGCATTAGCAACCACATCTACTGGCAAGGCACGAAATACAGAGTTTTTCCCTGCAAGTTGGCTCACGAAGGCGTTAGCGTTTGTCTTGATTGCAATATATTGGCATCCTTCACGCTCTGCTTTCTTCAATACAACATAGTGTTGTGGAATGATCAATAGTTGTCCTGGACGAAGGACACCATCGAACACGGTCCTTCCAAGGTTACTAACAACTTGAACTCGGGCACGTCCTTGAATCATGTAGACCAAACTATGAGCATTAACGTTCCAGAACGGTGAGAGGACAGCGTTCTGTAGAATTGAGTAGAAAACAATGTTACATATGCCATAATTAAATATTATTTTAAAAAAGAACAAGATGCGACTATTGTAAATACCTGGTATAGATTTACTCTGGTAGCGCTCAGTTGGATGAGGTTAAGGATTGGGAACTTCTGGCTATTGAGACTAGTGACCC
>CM002480.1:6502301-6512836 GCA_000325765.3 Leersia perrieri
GCATGCATTGCAGACTGCTGCGTGGTTTTTCTCTGGAGGGTACGATGGCAAAGCTGTATTGGATTGGAAGGAGAAGTAAAACTCGACGAAAACGCAAGCGACTTTTAAAATAGAACAAAACGGAAGACTCGACGCGAGAATTTTAAAATTCACAAAAAGAAAAACGGTTTTGAAATTTAGTGATTTTTACGGCTGTTACATATAGTCAGAAATTTGATTTCAATAGAAAAAGACAATTTCTAATATAAGAAAACATCATAATGTTTTGTTACAAAATTGATACTCTTTGCAAGTTAGGGATTGTGAACAGTTTTAATCCACAATGGATTTTTTGTGGTTGGTGAGCAGAAATAAGTAGGTTCATTTAAAGTAAAATTATAATTATAAAAAGAGACATCACAGTTTGATTGCAGTGCTGACATGTTGTATGGAGCAATTACAACATAATTGTATTTGCAAGTTAAGTAGACAAGTGTTCATGCTAACTATTTTTGTAGAAATAAGAGAAGCAAATCCGCCACAAATATTTCATATTCTCAATCTATTTTATTGAAACAATTACTAAAAGCAATCATCAGACTTACTCTGTAGGCATAAGAATTATCATGTTGGCAGAAATATCGGAGATGTAAAAGTTTAATCAAATTATGCTAGAATTCAAAATTGTATGTCCTACACCACTAGTCCACTACTATTAGCAAAGCTAGCCACGTAATTTGCGCGGGCCACCATGCTAATTGTTGATATAATAGCATTTTTGGTTAACCAACCATAGGGCATGAGCTTGTCGATCAGACCAGTTCTCGCTTGTATATGTGGAGCACATGATGATTTGAGGGCTCTAGATTCTGACCTTGTCTAAAGTAGTGAAAAAATTAATCGTTCTTGGCTTCTCATTGTGACACATATGCAATTAAACGTGGACCGTCTAATTAAAAAACAAAGCAATGTCAAGCATTGGATAGAGTCCTAAAGTTCTACTCAAAGAGTAAAGTTGGGAGCCTTCATGAGAATTCCATAAGCCTCCAAGCACCCCATACAAAGTGTGGGATATAATCAGTTAAATAAAATCTAAAAAGACCAAAAGTTATATAAAATAGATGAAAAAAAAAGAAAGCTTTCTCAACACGAAAATGTGCCACATCATCAATAACATGTTAACCGTTGGATGGATGGTTTGGGCAACAATAGCCATCAGATCAAAAGAGTATGCAAAATAAGTAAAAATAACCAATGGATTATTATATATATGAGAGTTTTCGCAGTCCTCTAATGACTACCCTTAGACACATGATTGTGATAGAATAAAAAAGAAAAAAAAACTAGAGACTTCTAATGTTATATTTTATTGGTGTAAAGTAAAACTAAAAAAGCGGTAGGATGATTATATATATGAGAATTTCTGGCAGAGAATAGAAAGAAGAAAATAAAATTAGAGATCATTGGTGCCTTTTATAGTATAAATTAAAACATAAATAAATCTATGGTTTGTTGAACCAATATTATGTAATATTTAACTTAAACCTAAGCATAAAATCTTCATAAAAACTATCTGTTGTATCTAGTTATTAAATAAAAGTTGCTTAAAGTGCGACTGTGTGGCTAGTTTTTAAAACAGGTGATTAACTATGTTTGTTGCTTTTTGGACCATCAGTTCTTTTTAAATGATGGCCAAACCAATCTTTGGTCTCATCATCTATTTGCAATGTCATATTGTCTTGTTTTTTCAACATTTTTTCAACTTTTAAGTTGAAATAAAACTAACCTAGGATTTTTATGCTTTTATCCTCCATATACTCATATCTAACACGGTAATCATTTGGCCCCAAGTTTTGTAACTAGGCAAGAGAAAAGGAAAATGTAATTGAAACCAACTTAATTCAATCAAATAAAATAATTTTATTCTCTTACTTTTATGTTACTTTTCATCACTGTAAACTCATCATATAGAAACAAATTATTTGTCATTTACATCGAACACGACAAATAATATTGGTTAATAATCTAATATTTTTTTCAAATTTAATAAATAAGCATATAATGTTAGAATGATACATCGATATTTTTCTTAAACCAACCATAGTATTTCCTTTTGTCATTTTTGTTAATTTTTTAAAGTTTTGTTGACCACATAGACTAACAGTTCATGAAATGAGTTACTACTCCTTTTATCTAAACATTAATATAGCAATTTGTCAGTTTTGTCAGTCACAAGTAGAAAACACATAAGTTAGCAGTTTTTCAAATTGTTAGTTTTATTAATCACATAAGTTCAGTTTTGTTTGTTCATTTTAGTTATCTGTCTGCATATTTTTGTGGGTTTTGTCTAAATATCTATATATTTGGTTTTTGTGATTTGTCAGTATTGTGAGTTATGTTTTGTAAGACTTGTTTGAAATAATCTGCCAGCTTTGTGAGTTCCGCTTTGGTCTATAAGCATCATGATATTTTTCATTGATGTCTAAGTATACTGCTTATATTAATATTTGCTTGGATACCATTCTTAGAAACTTTCACTAGAGTGCTTGTTGAGTCTATTAAGGTTGCTCTTTTAACTATTAGTCATATTTGCAAATGTTATGCTAAAAGCAGGTGATAAGAAGTACTATAGAGCCATATTTGCGTAAATTCCTGTTCGAAACCGTTGATCATCAGGCTCCATGACACTTGTACCTTGGAGACTAAAATAGAGTACTAACATAAGTCATTACTACCCATCAATCCTCATACTTAATAAAACTTCATTTACAGCATAAAAGTATTTAGAGATTTTATAGCATTTGCGAAACATAATTAAATAATTTGAGTTGAATTAGCTTCCAATTGTACTACTATATATGCACGGAAAAATGGCAAATGTAACTAATAAGTGATGCTTCGCCCATAATTTTAGCTTATTTCCTTCAAAATCAAGACTTCTAAGGATAGCAAAGGGATACATAGTTCAAATACAATATATTATTTAGCGGAAACAAGGAGAAAAGCAAATGCTGACAAAAGAATTATGCTTTGCAGCAAGCTCGATATATACTAATTCGAACAGCTGCACTGTTTGATCAAATGATTAAACACATATCAACTAAATTGTATGCAGTATCAATACATACAGTTTAGAGTTGACAAACATATCGACACCAAATATAAAGATATAAAGGAGGAAGGAAATTAGTTTAAATATTAAGAACTTACACACGTGAATAAGGAGATTTTACTAGCACACCCATTAGAAGATTGGGGGGGTGTAATTCACAACTTTTTGAATAGTTATAGATGAAGAATCACCCATGTTAGAATGAATTCATACTTGCCAATATCATCAATTGAAACCGAGGCAGTGAAATACTTCGATGATTCAATCCAACCTTTGTCATTGATTTGTTGCAATTTTTTAACAGTAATGAATTGAATAAAATGGTCACTGCTCTTGCAGAGCATTTGCATTTTTCCTTAAAATAAAGGATTATTTCTAGTATTTACAAGCAAGCATAAAGCTTTTATTGTGTTGATACTTCCTGGCGCACAATTATTATGCTTTAAATTAGCAATGCATCTTTTGCCACATTGGTATTAGAATTATAAGAATAATATTGCAACTTGTATTATGAAAGTGTCAGAAACACTTAGTTTTAGGATAGTAAATTATTGCCAAATCCTCATGGTTCGATGGTCATCGTGAACAGACCATAGAGCCAAAAGAAAGGGGGAGAATTAGGGATAATTCTCTGATAAAAATATCATATCAACACTTAATCACTTGGCCCTAACAAAAGTGTCATAGCAGCACTTACTCACATGGCATATTATACTAAACAAAACCAAGGACATACAAAGCCTCCCATGAATGTGCATGGCTTTGTGAGACGATTATTACATTTAGACTGTTTCAACCCCCACCATTATGAATAATGCAATGAATGTCGCACATGTATGAATGGATTACATGAGAAGAATCTCATGTAGCATATGAACCCTAAATTTTCTATGTTTTAGAATTACATAGAAAAAATAATATTGCATACAAAGTCACGTGGAAATCTTGCAAGATCCATCCACTAAATAATGACTACATCTTCTCTCTTGAATAGATGTATAATCGAAAAATCGAAATTATGAGGCTTTGAGAATTGCAAAATTCAGGGGGGGGGGATTTTGTTAGCTTATTCTAAAATCTTGATATGCAAATCAACTACCAAAAAACAATCCAAGAAAATTGGATGGGGAATTGGATGAATTGTACTCTTTTCCTCATAATAAGTATTTCATGTAGTTTCTTATCAAGGTTTTTAATGAGGCAATTCGTGTAACATTGCATCGTATGCTATGTACTTTCTCCAAATTTTTTCCACTAGATTTTTATGGAGTTTTAATGAGGCATAAGCATCACACAGTGAGAGCTCAAGGGGGAGTGTTGTGAAACCAATGGCCCATAAAGGCTTAGCCACGTTCTCACTCAATTGAGCCCATCATCAAATATGGAAAGTCGCCATGGCTATGTAATGGAATGAAAGGATGGTCTCTCTCTCATATGTTGTGTTTTCACTTGTGTATTAGATTAGAGGACCCTTGAGATTACGCTCGATAGTAAGGGGTTCTCTAACTGAATCTTCAAAATTTTATACTAGTTAAAATTGATTTTTTTGGAGAAATTTTCCATTCAAGGTTGTGTAGATACTTTGTTTCCTAATGCTACAAAAAAAGAATACCCAAAATAATTGCAACACGACATTTCCCTCCAATGCAGAACTGCAGAACCTGCGACCATTTCTAGCCCAATGTACACCCAACTTTGTGTTTCTCACTTGTTCTACTACACCGGCGGCAAGGCGTCATCAGCCGGCAGTTCCGCCGCTGCCTCCTCTTTTGCGGCCAGTTCCCGTGCCGGCGAGAGGTCGCACCGGCACATCGGACACGTCCGGTGGGAGTGCAGCCACATGTCGATGCACTCCACGTGGTACACGTGCCCGCACGCCGGCAGCTGCCGCACCGTCTCGCCCGCGTGCAGCTCCTCCAGGCACACCGAGCACGGCTCGCCGTCGCCTTTCCCGGCCTCGAGGTCGCCGCCGCCACCGCCGCCGCTGCCGGACAAGTACGCGAACGTCGGCAGCGTGTCCATTGATTCCTTGTCGAGCCCCAACGAAATGCTTCTCGCCGCCGCCGCGGCCTCACGCTCCGTGGCGCGTGTTCCGCCGCCGCGCCAGCTCGCCGGCACGAGGCAGTCGGCGACGCCGAACGCCAGGAGAACCAGGCCGGCGAACATGGACGCCTTCCAGACGCTGCCGACGACGGCGAGCACGCAGAACAAGACGACCGACACGCACAACGCCGCGATGCCGAAGCAGGCGCGGCAGCCGCGGCCGCTCTCGCCGACGCCGCGCAGCGTCGGCGATAGCCTTGCGAACACGTTCGACATGATCGGCGCTGACCTGGTCTCCGTCGCTGGTGAGGTGGTGTGTTTGCCGACGGCGTCGGAGCTCGAGAATTTGAAGGCCGCGGCTGCGGCGGCGGTAGACAAAACCGGTGGCTTTTTTGACGAGAAAATGTGTGTTTCCGGTCAAGTTTAACGCGCCGGGCATTGGCTAATTGTTGGCACGTAGAAAAACTGGAGTATATAAGTTTAACAGGCTAAAAAAATGTTTCTGTTTCGTTGAAGGCACGGGGGAAAGCTACGTCGTTGTGCAGTAGAAAACTGGGGAAAGTCATGTGGTTAACAAAGAGCACAATGTATTTGAAATACCGTATGGTAATAGAAGGTAAGCTGCTCAAAGTTTGACATTGTTTTTGTCTTTGGGCAGAATTAAGTAAATTTGCCGAGATGATTCAAACTGAACATCAGTAGTTCTCCTTTCGGATTTTTGTTTTTGTGTTTTAACAGAATTAAGGTAAATTTGTTGAGATGATTTAATTGAACTTCAGCACTTCTCCTTTCGGATTTTTGGAGTAGGATACCTTGTAGAAGTAGAAAGAATTTCAACTTCATATCGCACACCTGCTTGTAAAATCTTATGTGTATTTCCCCTAAACGAAGCTTCACCTACCAATCAGGATATTCAACTTGCTTTTCGCAGAAAATTTAATGAAAAATTAGAAATGAGGCCCATACCTCTTCTAAACGAGGAATAACTCAACCAACGGGAGTTGATTTTCCTACAAGTTCGTATCACTGTGACGAGCTTATCGTGTCTCCCTGTTGGCTGTAGCGGAACTGATTTCTTCTCTCTCTTTTCTTTCACTACTACTAGCTACAGCATTATCCCAGCTGGTTCATTTCGACACTCTGTAATCTTTCTATCCATCTTCTTACTCAAAAGGACAGAGCTCCTGCTTGTTCTAATTAACAGAATAACAAAACCTATTTCAAATACAAAAGTGATATGTGCAATAAAACAAATTTTTATAGTAATATAATTAAGAAAACATATTTGAATTTCGAAGAACAGTAATTCTGTTCGATCAATCGCACAAACTAATCACAAATTCTCAACAGACGTTCTGTAATTTCTCTACATTTACACGCATTTACGCAACAGTTGGTAGCTAACTAAACCGGCGGCAGATTGTCGTCGCCGTCGGCCGAAAACTCCGGCGACACTTCTTCCGCCGCCGCCGCCGCCGGCGAGACGACACATCGGCACATCGGGCACGTCCGGTGCGAGTGCAGCCACATGTTGATGCACCCCACGTGGAACACGTGCCTGCACGCCGGCAGCCGCCGCACCGTCTCGCCGCCGGTCACATCCTCCAGGCAAACCGAGCACACGACCACGCAGCTCTTGCCGCCGTCGTCGCCGCCCTCGTACACGAACGCCGGCGCGCGCGCGATCAGCACATTCGCCGTAGGGAGCCGATGACGATCGCCGGCTAGGTCCGCCTCCGTAGTGCTCCCGCGCCGGCTGCTCCGGCGAGCAATCCACCTCTTGGGGGCGAAGAAGCCTGCGACGCTGAGGACGAGCGCGGCCATGGCGGCGTAGGCGCACGCCTTCCAGACGCTGACGGAGGCAGCGAGCACGCAGAACAAGAAGATGGAGAGGCACACGACGGCGATGCCGTAGAAGACGCGGAATCCGTCGGCGTCGTTGTCGCCGCCGCCGCCGCCGTCGGCGTCGACGCCGGAGCTCGCCGACGATGGCCTCGGGTAAAAGTTGAGCATGATGAGTAATTAATCGAGACAAGTGCTACGTAAACGTAATGCTCGATCGATCTCGCGATTGCCACGAGTAAGGTTGATTAGTGATTAGTTTGAAATTTATGTCACCGTGGAGGAATGTTTTTAGAGCTATAAGTAGTGTTTAGCTACGTGGTTTCAGCGTGTAACTGCTAACATATTTGTCAGTTTTTTATAAGATAAACTAATCACAAAAATTCATGTTTAGACTGAGCTGTACTAGGTCGTTGTGTATAGATTATTTTATCAGAACTGACTGCTACATGGATGGATTAAGAGTTAAACCTTCTTAATCACGGCACACACATCGCTAAATGAAAGCTTCGGGGTCGCCGTGACGTGTTCACTCCGTGGCGTTCAGATGCCGTCTAAGGAATCAGCACGGTTTGTTGTTTGTTTTTTCTATGTATGTAGGAGAAATTGTGTGTGAAGCTAGCCACAACCATTGTGGCTAGGCTGCCAGTGGACTAAAATCCACCCTGCATCCACCCCAAAACAAAAGCATGGGGCAGTTCGTTTCTCAAACTAAATAGACATATAAAACAAAAAAATATCATTAGCACATAATTAATTAAGTATTAGCTATTCTACTTTAAAAATAAATTAATTTAATTTTTAAATAACTTTCGTATAAAAATATTGAAAAAAACATCGTTTATCAATTCGTTAATTAAGCTGGTCAGTAGAAACGAGAGGAAAAACATAGTACCAAATAACTAAAATGGGTAGAAACGACCATGGCCCAAATCAGTTAACCGTCCTTGTGGGCCTCATCATCACTATGCCCACATGTTAATGACAAAGTTTCTATAACCTTAAATTAGAGGATACCACCGGCATGCATATTAATCCATGGATCCTGCCCATAACCATAACCAACCAGAAAAGCGTGTAGCTAGCCTTCAGGTACATAGAAAACAGGGAGAAGCCAATACGAGTCAATATAACTGATTTGCCTAGTGCATGAAGGGCATGAGATATACATGCTAAAAAATCGAATCATCTTCAAGGAAATTATTTCCACTACAACCAACAGATTAGTTGTCTCAAGATGCTTCTAGTACCCTATAGGCTACACAGTTCAAGGAAACAAAAGAAAATGCTAGCTGAAATTAACTGAGCATAGATTTCAGACTTTCAGCCCACTAGAAACTCTCAACAAATCCCATTTAAGTAAAGCATCAGATTCTGAAAGAGTTCTTGACGAGCTGATGGTAGATAGAACAACATAGTAGAATGACACAGTAAGCTCAAGGACCGATCAATTGCAACAAAGGACTCCATTCATTTAAGTTCTCGTCAAGCTAACTTACTGTATACTCTATCAATACTAAATTATAGGGCGTAATTTGAGACAAGAGTTTAACCAAGAATTTCTCTATTAAAAATTTATTTTTATGACACAAAATTCATATTGTTAGATCCATTCAAAACTGTCTTATTATTATGTTTTCTTGGCGTACGAATTATATTTTGGTAGGAAAATCATAGATCAAACTTTTATCCTGACGAAATGAAATATGCCTTATAATTTAGGACAGAGGGGGTATATAATAGCTAGAAACTAAGAAGTCAAACCTCCAACAAAAACAAAATAATGCCTTTTCTCAGAGAGGCCTTTCCTGCTTCGACCTACAATTGACAATGGATCAGTTCACAAGAAAATGAAAATTGGCAATAGATCAGTTCACATTGTCAAAGGCAACAATTATAGATTTAATCTCAGTTTTTTGACTTTAAATAGAGAGAAAACAATACTAAAAGGTCAATGCCCTATAGTTGTCTTAGAAGGGGAGATTGGAAGATCTATGATCCTAGAGTGGCATTGATTTTGGTGATTAATGACAACCAATTGTTGGACTAACCATTTTAATGAGTTGATGTGTTTAGGATTGAATTCCGGCATCGAGGCAAAAGATTAGTGAAGAATTGATGTGAAAAAGAAGAAGTGGTTGAGTTCCATCATCAAGATAAGAGATAATGAGCTAGAAGATCAAGAAGATATGATGGTGAAGAAGAAAATCAATGTGATTTGATCACCAACACGAAGACATGAGTTAGAAGATATTGATCGTCGATGAATGAGAACCAAGTGGCCAACATGACGACAATGAGATATAAAATGTTAATTGTCGATTGATAAGAATCAAGTGGCCAATATGAAGACGATGAGAAGCTAGAAGATGAAGATATAAAGAAGATGAATATTATGTGGAGAAGATTGAAGATGTGGGATATGAAGTGGCAACGTATGGCGAGACGGTGAAGGGCAAGCGAGGCTCGGCTACGAGGGACCATGCGGTGGAGAAGGGTAAGCAAGAGCCTTGACGCCGAGGGACCAAATCCGGTGGAGAAGAGCGAGCAACGCTTTTGTCGCGACGGACCGTGCAAGACTATGTGAAGCTATGGATTATTCGCATCAATCATTTGAAGAATTGAAGAAGCGCCGAAGATCAAGAAGATGTCAAGAAGTGATGATCAAGATGGACATTGCTCAAGGCAAAGGTATAAATGAGTTGGGACTAATGTGTTCGACAAGTTGTAGGTGAATAGTCCCGACGGTGAATTGAAGATGCCATGAGCAACCCTCAAGTGAAGAAAGAAGACGGCGTGAAGACATTCCTAGAGGTATAGCTTTTATATTTACTTTTGAGTATATGAATGCCGTACTATTAAGAGGGATGCAATTGTTGATGAGTTTGCATATGTCTCGATGCTCAAAGAGATCCTCCCTAGTGCTATCTTGAGAGAAACCCTAGCCTTAACCTATCCTATGAGTGGTTTTAGAGGTTGTTGTTGGTTGGGTTGGGTAGCCACCTCAATAAGCTTTCCATAGAGTCCAAGTTTGTCGAAAATGGACTCCGGATCGCGGAGTTATGCCCGTTTTCGTAGGGTGCTGTCAGGCTGTCTAAGTACCAGCAGACATTCCGGTAAATCGACTGGAGTGTCCGGTAAAAACCTTCTGTTGGCAACAAAGAGTTTTTACCAGAGTGTCCGGTGATTGCACCGAAGTGTCCGGTGGAAGGTGTTAGCTGCACGAAGTGTTTTCACCGGAATGTCCGATGAGTCCACCGGAATGTCTGGTGTTCAGATCTGAGAGGCTAACGGCTAGTTTTGGGGGCTCGAGTATTTAAACCCCTCCACCCCTCCTATCCGTTGCTGCTGAGTTTTGGCAAGATTAGATCCATCCAAAGCCAAAAAGCCCTCCCATAATCTCCTACCTTGGTGGTAGTTCTTTGTGAGTGAGATTTGGGTAAAGATTTGTGAGATTTGAGAAGGGATTTGAGAGGAGAAGAGATTTGGAGTTGAGAGAAGGTTGGGGAAAGTGAGATTGAGGGTTTGTGAGCTTCATCCCCATCCTTGTGAGTGGTTT
>CM002480.1:6517647-6541469 GCA_000325765.3 Leersia perrieri
CGGCGCCGACCGGCGAGGCCGCGCCCACGCGCCTGGGCGCCACGACGCGCCAGGCGACGGCGAGGAGCGCGGCGGCCATGGCGACGAACGCGCACGCGTTCCAGACGACGACGGAGACGGCGAGGACGCAGAACACGGCGACCGTGCCTCCACACGCGCCGTCGAGCACGCCGTAGCCGCCGACGTCGTAATCGTCGCCGTCGTCCTCGACGCCGGTCGCGCCCGCCGTGAGCCTCGAGTACAGTTTGACGAGCAGCATTGTCAACGAAGAGTGGACAAAGAGAGCAAGTAGAGTGATTAACCACTCCAACAGCTTGTTGGTTTAAGTACTTCTAAATTGCATCAGGTTTACATTATGTTGCGGTTAATTCACATGCTTAACGTAGTAATTAAGTGATTATGTTAATCGCACGGCGGATTAATGTTACAAACCGCGTGAGCTGCGGTGACGTGTACTTCATCGTGCACGTGCCGTCGAGGCGCCGGTATGGCCATGCATGACGTGTTTCTAGAATGTGTTTTCTCCTTGGTACTTGGTAGTTTGATATGGCTCCAGGCGAGTGACAGCAACCGCACACGTACGCAGTGATTGGTGAACCCAATTCCCTACGTAGAACGTCATTTTCACACGAATGAATGCTTAGAAAAACTTAATGTAAAATCCACAAATATAGGAACGATCGTTTGATTGAATCATAGAAAATATACATAAATTTTAGGTAAAAGATAGACTTAAATGAAATTCCCCATAAGGTTTGAGCTCATGTAAACATTCCTCTGAAACTTGCAAGAAACAAGTTATTCCATAGGAATTCAATAAGAATCCATATGATCCAATCCTTTCTATGATTTTAATTCAAATTTTATAGGAAAAATTCCATAGAACTAAAATTATACAAAATTTCCATGATTTTACTTCAAATTAAGGCGGCCTAATTCACCAGCAAACCGAAGGTTATTTTGATGTTTGGAGAGCACAAATTTGAAAATAAAGCCACAGGAATTGCGAGGGCTATATTATTGAATTCCACAGGAAAAAAAATGACAAGGATGGCCGAAGATATGTATTTGATGGCACTCAAAAAAAACAGAAATTTAGATATTTGTATTAGTTTGACTGAGTGGGTGTAGAGAAAGAAAAAGAAAGATTGCATTAGATTATTCAAATGAAACAAAAACATACAACTCCAAATCCTGCAAAAAAAATAAAGTACAGTAGGCGAAAAAATCTTAAAATTCAATTCTTCCTCTTTTTTCCTTACAAAATACCATGATCCCCATAAGGAGCTTTGAACATGAAAAAAGTACTATGATCCTTGATATTATTCATACTCTTCATATATAAAATACATAAAGTTGATATTATTTTTATTCAAACTCTCTGAATAAAGTACATAAAGCAAGCATCCACAACAAGCTTGCAGTATTTATTAATTAGCTTGCATGGTTCTCAAAATCTATAAAGTCTTACATGCCAATCAAAGAGAGACCTTCAGCTAGGAACTGATAACCCCGCTGGCTCCTTGGATGCAAGCGAGGAGTGAAAGCGCCAATTTCATCGGCTCTGTTGTCCTTAAGACGTCGAGCTTCATCCCTCGAGATACGGTAAGCGTTGGCAATAACATCTACTGGCAAGGCACGCAATATAGAGTTCTTCCCAGTAACCTGACTCACCATAGAGTTTGGGCTTGTCTTGATTGTGATGTATTGGCACCCATTGCGCTCAGCTTTCTTAATGATAGCATGGTTTTGTGGTATGATTAGTACTTGCCCATTACGAAGTACGCCATTAAACACTGATCTTCCTTGATTATTGACAACTTGTACCCGTGCACTCCCATGGATCATATACACCACACTGTGGCCGTAAATATTCCAAAAGGGTGAGAGAAGAGCATTCTGTAATAAGAGGAAAAAAATCTGAATTGTAAATTTTATTTATCAACAATATGTTACAAATTATAAATTTTGTAGAAAATAATATAATATGTTTCTTAAATAGAATATAATTATCACTGTACATTACCTGGTACAAGTTTACTCTTGCAGCACTCATTCCGACGAGATTGAGAATTGGGAGTTTTTGATTATCGAGACGGGTTATCCTCCCGGCACGAGGGTTGTAGTAGTCAGCATGGGTAGGACTTTCAATGTTTACCCTTGCTTTTACTGTGCAGAAATTCTCTTCTAATCCATTGTATTGTCCTTTACTATATTGTTGCTCTTGTTGTTCCTGTTGTTGTGTTAAAGTGGGCTTCAATAGTTGGAGGCCATGCTTCACTCGGATTATTTCTCCTCTTTGGTCATTTTGACTTTGGAGCCTCCTGGTAGTCTCTGTGTTTATTCCTATGGCCTCACCAAGCACCTCAACATTGAATCCATTGAATATGTTTTGTTCAGAATGTTGCAAGTAGGATTGTTCAAATGTTTGTTGCCCTCTCTGGTTGTTACCAGCTAATAAAAACTCCTGAAATTTAAGTCAGAAATAAATGGCATACCATGTTAACAAATGAAGATAAATTTAAGGAAAAAGTACTGTTGGTATTATTGACATATGAACATGACTATTCAAGCTAATAATGAATATAAAGTGAATACCTTCTGCCTTGGCTCAAGTTGATTAGCAAAATTTTTAATGTCATAAACATAGACAACAACGACTTGTGTATCACCACCATTGTAGAACCAATGTGCTACACCAGCTGGAAGTGCAACAACATCCCCTTGCCTAAATTGGTGAATCTTCTGGTGCTCATCTCTAAACTTCTGGCCTTGTGTACTTTGACTTTGGTCGAACTGTTGAAATTGTTGTTGGTGTGTCGCTGGACAACCAGGGAAAGTTAATCCAAAGTAACCTTTTCCTGCAGTGAGCACATGTATATTAGCATCTTAAATGTGCAACCATGTTTCGCCTATCTAGCACCTTTAAAATTGTAATTGATATGTAAATGTATTGGTGCCTTTACAAACCTTGGATAATGTAGGCTAGAGCAGGAGTGTTGGAGTAACGAGGCACCACAAGGCCTTGTGGCTCAATCACGCGTCGAATGACAAACATACCAACACATTGAAACTGCTCACTTGTCTCATCAAAATACTCTGTAACACCGGCTTCTGAACGTACCTTTCTTAGTGGTTCAAATGCCTGTAGCCTATCAAATTTACATTCCCTCGAAGATCCTTGTCGAGTTTGCCAAGCATCTACACCTTGGCTAAACAATGATGCCAAGAGGAGTGCACAAAAACAGAAAGACAATAGAGAAGTAGTAGTTGCCATAGCTATTTAGAGACGATAAAGCTTGATCGATGTGATTTTGAGGGCATAGATGGTGGTTTTTATAGCCAATAAAGTACCTTTGGGATCTAAGATGCTTATGATGTTTGTCAACATGTAAACAAGGATTGCGTACAATGCAACATTTATGGTTCAAAAATTTCATGTAGATAAGCTAGTTTCGTATGATAGAGCTACATAACAAAGGATGCTGTTGAAATTATAATTATACTTTTGACGTGTTTCCTACGTGCCAAATTTGTTCTCTCTAACAAAGTTTCTATCCAGATGAAGTTGTTAGCTAGCTTATTCTATTTGTACTCTTTCCTCTTTTACACCTCATAAAGTTTTATGGGAAATTAAAAGGTGATGTGCTTGTTTGTTTCTGTAACATTGTTTGTGGCATGTAATCAATCCATTTACTTAAGCCAAGTCACTTACACTTTAATCTGTTGTTCTGAAACATATCTTCTTTTGGTACCTTTTTTTAATAGTTGACAAATGTTTGTGAGTCACGTCTAACTATTAGGTTTGGTCATATCTAAAAGCTAATTGAATCATCAAAATGTCTAAACCACCAAACTTGCTTTCGGTTTGATTGAGTATGCATTGGGATAAAAGGAATTTGTTTTTCGTTGGATGGTCTATAATACAGTTCTCATTGTAAGCATATATAGACACTTGATTCAGGTTTTGGTGAATTACGGCAACATGATTATCAAGACTAACCATGCTTTGCTCTTCAAGGAATTAGGTCCCATTGATTGAATGTGCTACAAACAATTCAATTCAAAGGGAATTAGTGTTGTTCCCCATAATTAAAGTGAAAAATAATTAAGGGCCTATGATTGCTAGTTTGCCACATCAAATAAGTGTAGAACATTGTAGAATGCAGAGGACTTTACGACCACAATACGTAAAGAGTAAAACCAATGGAATACGAAGATATAAAGTTTGGTGTATTGGACACCTATCATATCTAGTCATCCGAAAGATTGTTACTTTCCCTAGTCATAAATATTTCATTTTTCTACAAAGGCGACATTATGGCGTCTCTATGCCAGGATGATGCAACAAAATACAAATATATTTCATTTTGCCAATATGAGATCTACTACCTCCATGCCAAAATATAGATATTTCTAGCAATAAATCTAAACAAACATTTATCTAGATTCATAGCTAGAAATAGCTATATTATGGAATGAGGGTAGTAATTCCCATAACTGCTCTGTTTGCAATCAATCTTTTAATCATAGTGATGTTCTGGGCCTTTAAGAAATCATTGTTCCTTCATTTGGCCCATTGATAATGACCCTATAGTTTCTATCTAGCCCATCCTTTCTGAAGGCATGGGGCGTTCATTCTTCCCATTCCAAATGGGTATAAGTTCACTTTGTGTCCCCCTCAAGTTTACAATGAGTTTCAAAATTATCCTTCAAACTCAATACCTAAAATGTTGGATCTCGAATTAGCAAATACCATTTAAATACGTCCTAGGGTTATATGGAGAGGTGGTTTCGTTGACGTGCCATAAAAACTTTAAAAGTTTGTGGGACCCACTTCTTAGTTGAATAAAAAATATTAGCATTTCCCCCTCTCCCCCCCCCCCCGAGATCTCCTATGCCTTGGTGCCGGTGGTGGGGGAGGACGGGGAGCCTGAGGCAGCGGTGGCCGGACCCCCCCCTCCCGCTCCAATTCCCAAAGAGAGCGAGACGAGCAGTCTGAGGCTGTGAGGCAAGCATGCTCCCACCTCTTGCCTTCCCCAGCTAGTCATGCCTTCATGGCAAAGAGAGGTTGGCATCCTTTATTGCGACCCTGCTTGGCTCCACCAATCGCACCCTTTTTCCTTGCCACCATCGCCTCCACCTCTGGTGAGTTCGAGGCAACATCGTTCGTCGTTGATGGTACACGCCTGATGGGTTTAGCCTAGATAGCCTCCAACTTGGTTGCACCCAAACCAGTGACGGCGAGGATGGATGAGGGAGGAGGAGGAGGAGGAGGGCTCGATGACGACGAGGGTGGACAAGGGAAGAGGGGTAGGGGAGGGAGGGGAGCGGTCGGGCCATTGCTTGTCTTAGGCTCCTCATATTTTCCATTGGGGGGGCTAGGCTATGGCCACCACCGCCTCAGGCTCCCCATCCTCCCCCACCGCCGGCTTGCGTGCTTGGCCGCTCGATTCCCCCACCTATGCCCTCGTCGATGTCTCGCATGCGGCCATCATCGCCATCACACCTAGGACCGCCTCGTCGCAATCTTACTCATTACCACCATCGATGAGGCAACGGGAGGAAAATCTAGTAGACAACGGCAAGGAAGAGGTGAGTTGCACCGGCGTTGTTGTCCTAGAGCTGCCCCAAATCCCTCTTCGCCCTCTGCTTCGCCAGCCCTCGTCCTCGCCATTGTTGTCCTTGCGCTCATTGGAGCCAGCGACAAAGGAGAAGGTTACTAGCATACACTAGCCCTCACAGCTCGATAAGGGGAGAGAGGGGGATGGGGGAGTTTTTTTACTAGCTGATGGATCCCACCTTTTCTTAATGTTATTTCTGCTGACAAGGATGCCATGTCGGTGAAATCACCCCTCTATACTGCCCTAAAACTTGATTTGAATGGTTTTCACAACTTCGAGGTCCAATATTTCTAGTATTATGGTTGGGGGACAATTTTGAAAATCGGTGTCAACATAAGGACCCAAATGAACTTATTTCTTGATTCACAAAAAATATAAATGAACTTATTCCTTCTAAATGTCAGGCTTAATGTTACTTTCTAACCCAGCTGGTCCAACTGAATTTGGTCTATTTCTCGTTTCATGAGAAACCACAATGTTTATATGGTTCAATAATATGCATGGCTTTTGCATAGGATAAGACAGAGTCCCTACTAGTTCCAGTTTTATCGTTAAATTATTAGTTGGGCCAGTTTTTTCAATTATGCCCATATACACACACGGTTGAAAACAAACAGATTATGCCAGACGTCATATACAGTACTCACTTTAGTGCCAACATATAATAATTAACAAAATTACTATGTCAAAGGGAAACGATGAGATCATCGAGACTATATGATACTCCTATGTAAATACAATTTAATTTCTAGGACGTTGAATGATTTTCATTAAAGCATAAAAGATTAGACAGAACGATAGTGTTGACTTTTAAAGTTCAATACTCTATTACACCCCTCAGCTCTCAAGAACCAATCGGAGAAGTCACAAAGCATCCCTCATTCTTCCGTGTCCACACCAAACACAACCATGGTGATTTACGCATTCTCCACGGAAATAAAATCCAATTTTCACCTTTGGACACCGGTTCAAAAATTGCTATTCAGACATTAACTGAAGACACTACGCACGCCACCACGCACGACACTCTGTGTATAAATCAGCTCCACCCCAAATATTACTGTATACTAGTCAATTATACTGGTAACTAAACGGTAGTGATTAAGTACATGTTAGTATACATCTGTATTGTAATAGTATATATGGCATTTGTATAAAAAGAACGCCACAAGTGTGTGATATTATTATGAAAAAAAAAACTAAACGATGTGAATTCATAATGGCCTACTAGTTAAAGTTGATGGCGTGGTGAGTAATTTATTAAGCAAATAGATCAATTACTATAATACACATACTACTTAATTAGTGTATGTATTTCATGCATATTACTTCCACGTATATCTAGTATTGGATACCATAAGTGAACCCAAACCGAATAGAGTTTTCTAGTTCGCAATTGTATAAAACTATCCCAAAGTTTGCTCGATTTTCTGGATGGTCAGAATTACCTTGACATTTATGCATGAACAACATCCTATTATTTTTTCCCTATTTTTCCCTCCAGGCGTATGACTGTTTGTGCTCGATACGTTCGAGCTGGTGCCACCCTTCTTTCTGGTCGTCGCACCACACCACCTCCCCAGCTCATCAGTGCCGACAAGACCCCAAAACCAACCTTATCCACCTCCCCTCTCCTTCTTCACTGCATCCATGCTTCTCTTCCTTCATAACGACAGCAACTTTGCCCGCTAGCGTCGCCATCTTCCTCATCTCAGGCGGCTCGAGTCACAGCCACCTAACTCCATGGCCTCAGCCCTTCCTCACCCCATTTCCAACAACACCCACTGCCTCCATCATACGGCTCCAGCAGCATCCATCGCCTCGCCGCCCATCACCCAAGTCCATCCCTCTAATCATTAGAAACCATGTGCTTCATCCTTCCCAAACCCCCCTCTCCCATCCTAATTCCACACCGTAAAAAACTAAATTGTTGTGAGTGTCTACGTTGTACTGTGTAATTCTCAAAAAAAAATGATCAAAGATTCGACGGTATCACACACAATGGCAGATCCACCATGGGGGCAAGGAGGAATTGAGCACCCTCTGCTCCCACCGGATCAAGGGAGCACACATGTAGTTTTTGTTAGAACAGATGATAGATTAGGGGTGCTGGAATATTTTGCTGAGTACCTATCTCTTCCAATTTTTAATCTCTGAATCCGTCCTGATTCCCTGATCACACGGAATACAATGCCCATATCGTTGCCACCGTCACGGGAAAGTCGCCGTTGCAGGTGAGTGAGCTTCTGGTGCCTCCTCGATCTCTCGCCTCCTCGTCCAAAGGTTGAAGACAACTGCCCTCCAACGGCCAGTAAGTAGGTGCAATCATCGATCCCATCAATCACCTGAAACTGAAAACTAGTGATACATATATACCAAACCAAAACACATTGGTATATATCAACAAAAACCCTTCTATTTCTACCCATCAAACAACATTCGTGCATTCAAAGAGAGAGCTTAAAGCGTAGACCTCCGAAATATTTGACATAGACAGGAGTAACGTACACTCAGTTGTTCCAACGTAAAATAAATTCGACAAAAACAACATTTATATCATTATATGTCATGTGTCACACCGGAGGCGGCGGCAGCTGGTCTTTACTCGTGGGAGGCTCCTTTCCCAGGAGGAGCGGCTCCACGGTGGCCCTGCAGAGCGGACACGTGGAGTGCGAGTGCAGCCACATGTCGATGCACGCCACGTGGAACAGGTGCCCGCACGCCGGCAGCCGCCGCACCGTCTCCCCTTCCTGCACCATGCTCAGGCACACTGAGCACTGGGCCCACCCCCCTCTCCCGCTTCCGCTTCCCTCTCCGCGTCCGCGGCCGCTGTTCTCGCCGCGTGCGGCGGCGGCGTCTCTTTTGTACACGAAGGACGGCAGCGTGGCGACGGCGGAGGGGCTGAGCCCGTTGCTGTTGCCGCCGCCGATGAAGAGGAGGACGGTGCCGCCGCCGCGGGCGCCGGCGGTGGCGCGGTGGCGGCGGCGGCGGCAGCAGAGGCACTCGCAGAGGACGATGGTGAGGATGGAGACGGCGGTGGCGAAGAAGCCGATGGCGAGGAGGACGAGCGTGTCGTGGGTGCTGTACCCGCCCTGGTCAGTCGAGTATGGCAGCGAGTTTGAGCTCGTCGACATCGACATGGCCGGCCTGCTTAAGTTTGCTTCTTCTCTCTACTCGCGATCGAGCTAGCTATCTAGCAATTAACTGCGATGGAAATGGGATAATAATATTTGATTAATTCTTGGAGACCTCAGCTTAATTTGCTTGATCAGCTTGGGCTTGGGCCAACATATATATACACACATGACATGTACGCCATGCGAGTTGTGCAATTTTTTTTTAACTTGCAAATATTTTTAGGCTAGGCGTGGAAAGAATGATGTGACTAATGAATAATTAACGATATAGAACTATAGATTAGTTATGGAATTTGTTATATACAGTTCAAGTATATATACTTCTCGGTATATATGTGTGTCCTCGGCGGCGCCGGCGCATGCATGAATTGTTGGGAATTCACTGCCCACGGTATTGAAATGGAACTTATATAGACTTGTTTTGTTCAAGAAAGACTGGATCAGGTAGGGAACAGAATGTTTCTGTTTGGGACCACCAAAAAGAATCAATATATTGGGTTCATATCTAAACAAAAATTGAAAGCAAAGTTAGGAATTGAGAATTCAGATAAATTATTTTCACCTCGAGAAGAAAAAAATGTTCTTTTACAGAAGCCCTACCAAATAGAATGACACTAGCTGGATGGATATATTTCGAAGATCAAAAACTACTTTAGGGAATAGGCTTCAGGACAAGTTCAATTGGTACTGGTAACTCACCATTTTTTATAATAGTAGGATACATCAAAACATGCATCATCTCATAACAAAAGGTACATCAAAACAAAGCCTCGCTAATCCGAGATGTTTGATGATATGATTAACAAACAATATTCCGGCAAGTGAACACAAATGAAAGCTAAGGTCAAATCCACTCCCCCCCCCCCCCCCCCCTGGCTGTATATTCCGATCCGTTCGTGCGCATGCTTGTACGCTAGCGTCATGGATAACTTGATCTTAGTATATATAAATACAAAGTTGCATTTGCATATGCAAGTTAGATCTTTGCAGATCTAACTTCATGTCATGCTCCCCCGTTATTTAACGAAACCGTGCTCAACGTCTATTCGTCCTGCAAGATAGTCGCCACTCTACGGGATAATTAATTAACAACACTAGTGCACTGTAGTGCACATCTTGCTAGGTTTCTCAACCACTGACAATTTGATGACATACAGAAGCTCAACTAATATATATTACTGTGTGTTTCCTAATTGCAAATGGATTATCCTTATCAGTTCCTGCAACTATATATATCTTAGAAAATTTTGGTTGGACTGTTTTAGCCTCTTCTTGCATGGAGTAACTCTCCAAGGAATTTGTAGTGACTGTCTTACTACTGATGTTCAGTAACAAGAACCGAGCCCACGGTTGAACTGGGCTCACGGCCTGATTCTATGTACACAGTACAGACTCGATAGCCCATCAATGATCAAAACCATAAAAGAAACCCAAATTTTAGGGCATGGCTTGAACACAAGAAATTTGATTCTCGCGGGAATGAACAATGAAGAGATTCATGTGAAATTTGTATTATTGTATAAAAAAATTATGTGAAGTTGTTGCATTTCAAAAGTGGCCCAAATGTCGTTTGATTCCCGTCGTTGATAGCCTACGGACACAACATTTACTTCGAATACTGCTTCAGTGTGTATTTCCATTTCTTTTATAAAAAAAAAAAGATAGGTTATGCTCAAAGTTGTACCGACCAAATTTCCCCGAAAGTTAAAGTCAGAGAAATTTGGAAACTAGAAAACATTGGCGGATTACTGTTCTCGATTAGCAAAGGAGGAATGATATGATTCGAATATATCTGAGAGTCAATGTTATCTCTGTTATCTTCTTTTTCAAGGGTGTCAAAACTTATCCATCTTACAGCCTAGTTGTGTATCCTGTGTCACTGTTGTTACAAACACGTGCCATCATCCAATGAGCGATTGGCACGGAGCGTGGTGAATGGAATAAGTCCATTACAGTCTCTGTCAATCTGCACTAATTAAGCTTCATGAATCTCACGATTCTTCACAAGTTGATCAATCAATCTCAAGAATTTAATTGACCCATGACGACGAATATGTAATAACAACTCAGGATATTTTGTAGGTGATAGGTGTATGCAACCAAATATGAGTGAAAATGGATGGATATTTTGTTTCCCAATCGATGTTTGATGTCGAAAGTTGTGTGCGGGGGGTCAAAATCTGATATTTCATTTCAAAAGCTAATTTTAATTCTGAAAAGACAGCATATAGCACATCCTAGCTAGGCTAGATACATGTATTGGATGATATTTTTCCCTGCATATTGACAAGGAGCAATAACTCAAAAAAAATATTTGGAAATGCATATTCATCTTGTACGTACATCTGAGTATGCATAGCAGGTATTCCAGAGTACTCCAGCAGTTTGTAATATCTTGTTCGTCAGACTGCAAGGCCAACTAATATGAACTTTCGTTCAAAGAAAACTATAATGAATCTATGACAGACAATTTCACCACCTGATCTTGCAAAAATATAGAAAGGAAGTTCAAAGACCCATAAGAAAGGAAATGATCGCAAAAGGTGTTTTTACTTAAGAAAACAGTGTGTACGTATAGCCTACAATAGTTCACATTAATATATAACTGGGTATACTGACAAATCTCAGTGGCCAACAAAATTATTGTTCCTAAAGTACTTGTTGGGCTCCTTTCATTGACCAGTGCACCCAATATTTACTTCAGTCCAATCTAATCCATATCAATATCACTATTAATTAAGCGTCTTGCTATCACACATTCATACTGGCACGTATACAACTAGTAGGAAAGTAAAGCAACAGCCAAATAAACATATCAAAACTCAGCAGAATTAAGATATTCATCCATGACAGGTTATATTTGAAATCTTTTGTAATTTTAAATTCAAAATCTTTCTAACTGTACTTACACTAATACTGATTACTGAAACATCCCAAACCTGCGAAATCTGCGGCTGTGACCACTCTATCCTGAATCCCTTATCCGTGGCTGCTCAGCTCAGACCTTGTCGCCGGCGGCCGCGGCGGCGACGTCGCGGCGGCAGAGCGGGCACGTGGCGTGCGAGTAGAGCCACATGTCGACGCACTCCACGTGGAACATGTGCTTGCACTCCGGCAGCCGCCGCACCGCCTCGCCGTCGCGCACGACGCCGAGGCAGATCGCGCACTGCGCCCACCCGCCGCCCGCGGCGGCGCCCCTCCGGTACGCGAATTTGGGGATCGCGGCGAGCGCGGACGGCGGCAGCCCGCGCAGGCCGGTGGCGCCGGAGGAGGCGGCTGCGGCGGAGGAGGAGGAGGAGGCGCCGCGGGCGGGGGCGTAGGACTGGAGGGCGAAGGCGCGGCGGAAGCAGACGGCGACGGTGAAGACGATGATGGAGGAGGCGAAGGCGAGGCAGACGAGCACCACGGTGTCGCACACGCGGTAGCCGCCGGCGTCGGCGGCCGTGGCGCTGCTGGGGTCGTGGGACGACATGGCCGATCGATAGGCGGCGCCGGCCGGATCAGGCCGTCATGCGCCAGCGCCGGCGGCGGCGGCGGCGTTGGGTGGTCACCGCGGCGCGGTGTGGCGGCGAGGAGAGGATCAGAGGAGTGGTTGGTGCCTATAATTATTAAGTGGTATACATATCTAGCTAAGGATTTATCGAGCTTAAATTGACCAATTAATTAATTAGTTAGTTATTTAGTTAATGCTTGATTATTTTGATGTGATAGATCGATGCTGGACAACTGGAGAGATGGAATAAGGGATGGTTAAATTAGGGTTCCAAAACGTGAAATGATCGAGTGGTATCCACAGCAATAGCACCTATTTTTGAGTTTTTAAAGGATAAATAATGTCCCTATATCTTGAGAACCAAATATAACTTTAACTCCAACAACAACCCCATCTCCTGGCTCCTACATTTTCTCTTCCATTTTAACGCACATCTAGTTCAACACCACAATAAATTCAAACATAGATATTTATAATGGGTAGAATTCAACTATATTTAAATTCATAATTTCAAACACAGCAATTAAAGTAAATCTTGCTTTGCACAGAGCCCTCGCGTGGCACGACCAGGCGGAAGCTCAAGAGGGGTTGGAGAAGGACGGGAGATCGTTAGACGAATTGAGATTGGGAAGCGGGAGCGAAAACAAAACAGTAAAAAATTTATAGGAAAATAGCACAGCCATTTTCATAACCATATTTTTTCTGAATAATATTGAAAATGGTTAATCCAAAACAAAAATGGTACAATAATGATGAAAAATCCGAAATGAAACTATATAGACGAAACTTATGGATATTGATCGGAAAACGGTAATAAATGTCATAAACATTGGGCTGAGAAGTACATCTATATTAGCATAACTATACAGACGGGTCATATAAAATTAAAACCTACACTAGATAAATTACATAATAACTCTTTTTTATGTACTTAAAATGGGTGTGGTTGAGAGTTTGATGGCGCTCTAAGCTATGGGTCAGATTTACCTGAACCATAGATATTGGTATTTCATTTAGTTGTATAATAATTACCATATTACAGAAATTGCAATTTTCATAAAAAAAAAAGGTAAATTATGGAAACAGCCGGTAAACAATAAAATTGTTTCAATTTTCGTTTCCATACTTCTTACCATTGTCAATTTCATTTTTTGTTGGTTACGATTACTATATTACCACATGGTTTGTTTGGTAGAAATTGGAAATGAGCATTGGCCAATCGGGAAATTATGTGACCACGTCGGTGCATGCTTCGTTATCGACAAAACTGCTACAACCTTTGTCTAAAAAAATAGGGCACCAGACATGAATTATTAACTTATGAATCTGGACAAATCTCATTACGAAAAATCGATTCATTAAGTAGATCATGTGTTAAATAGTTGAATTGCAATAACGTGGGTAACTCAAAAACGGTTTTGTGTGTGCATCACACGTTCGCAGATAGAGAAGAAGATCTATTTTTTTAAACCAAAGAATATTTCTTTTTTTTAAGAAACTTGATAAGATTATTGGTGATAGATGCCATTAGAGTCGCATCCAACTAAGGACAGTAGAAAATTAAAGTGAAACATTGGCCTAAGGTGGGCACGTGTGTGATGTCTAATCAAATAAGATACTCCATCTGTTTCATAGCGTAAGGATTTTGATTTTTTTTCTGCAATGATTAGCCAATGGCCATATTAAAAAAATTATGCAAATATAAAAAATAATAAGTTATATTTAAAGTACTTTTACTAATAAAGTAAGTCACAGACAAAATAAATAATACTTTCATAATTTTTTTAATAAGACAGATGGTAAAAGGTTGCGAGAAAAAAGTCAAAAACCTTTACATTATAAAACAAAGATAGTAGTAATAAAAATAAATAGTTTCACGTGCTTGAATGGTGTGGTCGGTCTAATTCCTAGTGCACGCAAATATTACGTATATGCTGTAAGTAAGTGGGGTGAGTCCTCTCTAAGTAAGTGGTTTTCAAAAGTGTCGTTGCCTTAAACCACCACCACCCGCTATAAACTACTCTTAAGTGGTACCACTTTATTTTATTTACTTTATTTTTTGCCATATATGATGAGAGGCAAAATGGTCCTCTCTAGCGTTATCATAACCGTAATAGACCGTTTTCATTTGGTACGACTATAACATTCGACAAGATTATTGTATAAGCATGGATGATGGATCACATCGTAACTGAAAATTGGCGTAACCTATCTTATTTGCACGTTTCTATTCAGCGTATTATATCTGTGATGATGTTTTAAGAAAAAGCTTAAATGTTATCATTATTACATGTAATTCAATTTTGCTAGTTATTTTTTATTCTTGGTTCAAGTGAGAGTGAGAACTTCAATAGCCAGTAGTACAATACTTGTTATGCTTTTAACTGCAAGTAATAAATATATTCCAGAAATGATAATAAACTGAAAAAAGAGAAAAAAAAAACTATAATGCTCAGCCGATCGATGCTAAGCCTGACCGTACTATCCTATTCAATCATGATATTAAAATATGACATTATAAACCATATCTGATCCATGTCATCATCCCAAAATGTGACGTGGATGGCCTTTTCTTCAAGTACTCTCAAGTCTCAACTCTAAAATATTCCTCTTTGTTTCCATGGAGATGAGTCACTTTTACGATACCAGAGAAAACATGTTCCTATTTTGAGTATCTATAATATACCACATCTGGTTTTAAATTATTAAGGTTCAATTTGAACTAACCAACGTTAAAAAAAATAAAGGAAGTAATAATTCATGTATCGTGTTTCCAATAATAATAGCACGATACAGTTATTATTATATCAACGTAGCGCTAAATGGAATAAGTTTCTTTTAAAAAAACCGAAAATGCAATGAGTTATCTTCATACTTGTGTTTGCATCTCCTACGTGGTAGGTCCAAAAAATAATTAAGCGGACCCAATCGCAGCCTCCATGAGTAGCATATTTGTCTAGTCGTAGAGTGCCAATTGATTAAACAAGGTACTTTAAACTTTGTAAGCACAAATTTATAAGGTCTTTAACAAATTAATATTAAATAGTAAAATAGAAGGTAACTTATGGTAACTCCGCAGCACTATAAAAGAACACCTTATGATCATGTCGTTACCAATTTAATCGAACTTAACTTTGTACTGTTTAATTAATTAAATAGATGGTAACTGTGCTTAACTTTGTACTAACACATGACTAGCTTACCTGCTCTGCTTTGATTCTTCCCCCTCATGTGCCAGATAAAAGCACATTTCTACATCATCAGTAGTTTTCAGATTTCACCTTTATCTTTCCTTTTCCAAGAATGATTAATTTAACCTTTACATTGAAATGTTTGAATGGGGGATTCATCATTCATACTTAGGTAGCTAGACAGATTAATTGTTACGGAATTCTCAGAGTTTCAGAGACAATAGAAAACACCCTGACCTGCAGCTGCTAATGGGATGTTCCTTATGGATAGACATCAAGTTATTATCCACTTGAATTGCTTTTGGATGGGTGTGGCCTGGTTGCTGCCTAATTCCCTTGTCCCTATCACCACCTCAAATAATTCTTTTCAGTTTCGTCATTCTTCAGCTGCATCGATCGGAACACATTAGCCATGGCAGCATATGGTCATTTTCATCAAAAAGAAGAATCCGGAGGCGCAGCGGGAAGTCTATCACTTCCTCCCACCTCCCACTTCCTCAGAACCAGACCCTCTACTCTACAGTGCAGTGGGACTATGTCCCTAACATATAGGCCCAAAAGATGACAGATCCACGTGTCAGCGAAAGAGTTCATCTACAGTTACTTCAAAAAATCATCTTCCCTCTCCTTCCCCTCCCCTCAAAAGAAGAAGAAGCAACAAGAGGAGGAGGCATAGATACTCCGTCGATATCAAGCAGACATATTCATCACTCCAAGAAATAAAGATTTATCGATAGTGTTAAAATAGACCTAAACTGATTGTGTCTAATTTTACTTTTGAACCTGAAATACAACCGCGGTTAACCATCCACACTTACATTCCTCTAAATCATTATATATTTTAACCTACTTCTGAATTGGATATATCACGGGTTCTTAAATTATAATTTCTCCACAAAATATTTACTTCGAAAACATGTTGTAAGCTAAATTTTGTTTAAAATATATAAAATACTATTTGTTTATATAACCAATAGTTTATAATCTCTCTAATCGTGGGTTGAAAAATATAATTAGTGGCGTGAATGATATTTCCATGATAAGCATTTTTTTTTGCCAAATGGACGCTCATATATAGTGTGGCTGTTGCGTGCGGCTGCACTAGTAGCAGAGTTGCGAGCAACAAGGCCCACAACAACCACAGGCACGACATCATAGTCGCCGCTGCTGCTCTGCGCCTCCTCGTTCACCTCCTCTGTCACAACCCCACTCAAGGGGATGCTACACTCATCTTTACTTCACTCAGAACTTTGGCAATGCCCCCGCTCCGTTTGCTTTCTCCATTTACGGCTGCTCTTGTCATTACAAGTTTCTCTTATATATCCAGTCCGAACTTGACACCATCATCTCCGCCCATATCGCCCACTGTCATCCTATGGCCCCGTGTCTTCTGTAGCGCCACCACCACCTCACTGACCGCCCCTTTTCAATAACTTGCCGCAAGTTTCTCCAAGCCACACACCTTGAAACCTAAATTGTCGGCCAGCGGTGGCGATACTATGGCACACGGTTTGGGTTTATAAGGCCCAATTATTTGTTCATGGCTTATATGCGATGAATATGACTTTTTATATATACTACTCACAAGAAAACCAGGAATAAATATGTGCTATCTAAACATAATAGAATAATGAATACGCCTGCGTGCCCAGCCTCTATCCATGCACAAACTGGTAGAAAAATCGGTTAAGGAATACTCCGTATCATCGAGCCTACAACCCTGCACCTACCTGCAATTATCAGCCGGGTTTTAAAATTAGTAGAACCTTGCTTTCTTCCCTTGGAGCAACTTACCATCAACAATAAGGCTAATTAATGGCTAATTAATCTCAGCCACCTGTCCCCCAAAACTGTGTGCTTAGCTACTCAAGCTCAACTGTTTGCCAGTTTGCAACTCCAACCCATGTGCCAGAATCGAAGTTTCTCCATTCACACAAAAAATTATTTCGAAGTTTCCAGCAGCAGCTATCCCTGCCTGTCTCCACTTCCGAACCAAACCGCACCATTTGTGGAAGCAAAAGCAGTCTCTGTAGTAGTAGTAGGCTAGTAGCACACCAAACCACAATTAATTAGCACTAATTGCTTGCATAATCAAAATCTCTTGCATGCGTAACCAGGATCTTCATCTTCTCCCACTGTACAAAAGCCGTCCTGGTGATTGCCCCCCGGCCATTCCCCGCCACTAATCTCTCTTCTCCCCACCAAAAATCCAATTTTTATTCCCTTCGCAACCAAACCCAAGCCAACAAGTAGCTAGCTGAGTGAGTGGCATGTCGTCGACGACGGCGGCGGCGCCGGCGCCGGCAGGGAAGCAGCACGGCGGCGGCGGTGGGTGCTGCAGCTCCGGCATGACGCTGGAGCTCGTCGGCGCGTTCACGGCGGTGTGCCTGGTGCTCTACGGGGTGATCCTCTACTTCAACTACCTCTACATGCGGTGGAGCGGCGGCGTGCACCGGAGTACTGGCGGCGGCGGCGGCGCGGGGGCGGCGAGGAAGAGGGGCGGCGGCGGCGGGCTCGACAAGGCGGCGCTTGCTGCCATCCCGGTGTTCACGTTCGACGCGGCGGCGGCGGCGAGGGAGGAGGCGGAGGCGGAGTGCGCGGTGTGCCTGAGCGGGATGCAGGAGGGCGAGGCCGTGCGCGCGCTGCCGGGGTGCGGCCACGCCTTCCACGCCGCCTGCGTCGACGCCTGGCTCCGGGCCCACGCCACCTGCCCCGTCTGCCGCGCGCGCCCCGCCGTGCCGACGGCGACGGCGACGACGGCCAAGTGCTTCCCCAAATCGGCCGCCGCCGCCGCCGACCGGCAGCCGGACCTGGAGAGCCAGGTATAGCATAGCGCGAGGCCGAGATTAGCGCCGGCTGATCTGGACGGTTAATTTAGGCGTGTACAAAGCTAGTTAGCTTCTGTTCTACTACATGTTCTTCCTTACCTTCTTGCTTCTTGGAATCAAATCTCAATAATTCTTCTACCTACACCTGAGTAAGTACATAGTTTTGGTGTGAGTTTGCTTCCATTGAGATGATGAACAATGTCTATGTTTTCTGTTAATTTGTCCCTGATTTTGTTTAGTTTGGAGGCTTGAACCTTGAAGCACATCAATATGCGCAATGCAATACAGATAGGAATCTGATGTGATAAAGATTGGGTAATTGAGTTATTCAGCAAGTTGCTAAGTAGCTTGCAGTGATTGGATTTATCCTGGGTAGATCAGGTGGATGGTTGAACCGATGCTCGGTTGAAGGGGACACTGCATTGCCATTGGTAGATGTATCTTTCAATAATACCTTGTGCTGTAGTGGCCACAGCGATGACACTGAGGCTAGCTTGTGCACTACCACGGCATCAAAATGGTTGTTTTTATCCTGAGCTTACGACAATATTTGGACAACAGCGACAAAACAGCCTTTGCACCAACGACGTTTTTCCTTCACGGAATATCAAAGGGGAGTCCAATATACCTAAACAAACAAGCTACCAAGGTAGGTGCATGACGTGTACAACTTTCTGATCACCTGCAGTTGGGGTGGGCTTATTGAGAAACCCAAGCTATTACTCCTGCTGGGATATATATGTTTAGAGAATAATGGAACTGGGACAGAGATGGAAGAGCAACTGCAATGTCTACCAGCTTTGGCATGGAAAGGAGCCAGCCACATCCAAAATTGAATTTTGTAACTCATAGGCTTTTTTAATTGGATTTTAATATCTAATACAGACATAGAAGTGTTACTCATAAATTATTTTTGTTGTTGCTTCTTCAAGTAGCTTCGACTTAGTAGTATGATAAAAAGTAACGCCATCATTTTTGGAAGTAAGGAATTTTATAAGAAATGGTTAGATTGTATATGGTAGAGGCTGTAAACAATCATCTCATTTTAAAAGGATCTAGATAGTGAATACTCATCGTTATGGTTCAATACTGAACGGGCTCTTTGGAACGGAGAAATGTCATGGGATTTAGACTAATTAGTACTGAAATCCTTTAAAATTCTTGAGTTCGAAAGGAGCCGTTGGTTGATTTCCAATATATTTCAACCTGCAATTGATAGCTGATGTAATTATGTCACAACTCCAATGTTCACCACGTTTACAAATCAAGGAGCTATGCCAAAAGACAGCTTTAGAGCCAGAGAATCCCAAGTCCATATATTCCATGCTTAGGACTATAGATGGTGGTCAATATCTAGTCTATAAGCAAAAAAAAAGTGTTCCATAGTGGCCACTTTCACTTTGTGGTTATTTGATTTCCTGTCCACCACAAATATTGTGCCCATGAATATTAGACCGCCCATGTGCCTTTCAACCCTATTTTTAACCCAGTCATTAGACGACCTGTCATTGACTCCCTTTTAACCTCCACTATCAATAGGTAATTTTGTTACCTACATCTAAAAGATTGACCAGATCGAGTCAACCATTAATTAGTATTATATACCCGTTATTGGCACCCATTTAATCTCCACTCACCGTTTTTTCTTCTGGGACTTCTTTACCATACCCAATACTAATATATACTAGTCAGTTATATTAGTGAATTAACGGTCAAGATTAAATTATATTAGTGATTAGTATAGGACAGTATACACATGTAGTACGCAATAGTATAGAACATTTGTATAGAAAAGATGGTCCTAACTGTATGATCTCATTATGCAAGAAGTTAAATATTGTGAATTTAAAATTTAAAGTCAATAGTATGGTGGATAATTTTTTTAAGTTAATAGATCAATTATTATAATAACCACACAAATTAACGGATACACTTAATCTATGCTACACTCATCTAGGATTAGTATTGGGTACATTAAGAAAACCCTTTTGCTAATAGAAATGAAATTGGATGATAACCACAACATGAAGCACATGTACTACTTGCCAAATAACACAGAAGGAACATAAGAGTTGGGCCAAGCCAAACCTACTGCTGTGAAAGTGCACTAATTGCCCCTAGTGGGTTTTGGTGATAAATGACAACAAGAGTAAGAGACTAACCATGTTTAATGAGTTGTGGATGTAAGCAAGAAGATGATAGACCCCTCACGGATGGATGGAACGGATGCACGGATCAAAGATATAGAATTAAGGCGTATTTAATTTTGAGTCGTAGGAAACGTCGTACTATTAAGGGTGATCAACAAGTTTAGAACTTGCTTAATCTCTAAATGCTCAAAAGAATCAGTTTTAGATCAGAGAGAGAGACACTTGCACTACACACACTTAGATTAGGTGAAGTTGTGTCACGGGGTCTGAAACTTCCGGCCGATTGTGTCAGAGCCTCCGGACATGGGGTCCGAAACCTCAGGCATATTCTACCGGAGCTTTCAGCAGATGATAAAGCCAAACTTTAGCAACTACGGGCTTGCTCAGTTTATTGCCAAAACTGATCTTACTATTTGTTGATAAAGCCAAACTTTAGCAATTTAAAAATATAAAGGTAATATTTGGTTTGTCAGTTTACCTAATATTGATATAATTTGTAATGAGAAGTTTTTAGAATCTTATTAAATTCTATAGACATTACCAATATTTGATAGCAAATCAAATGGATCCAAATTTTATAAACTTGTCAAATAATGGAACGGTTTAAAGTTGCAACAATCTGAACAGTCCCTAATAGTAATTAACATATCGAGCAATTTTATAGTACTTCAGAAGGTATATACAAATATCACTTCTTCTGGTATAATTTTGGTACCTCCCGTACCTGAACCTCAGGTACTAGGAGGTAACATGTCTCCTTGAAGTTGCTTTGCTACAAAATGGTACAGTACTGTCTTGTTATCCTTTCCTCATGCTGTCTGTTTGATGCTCGTGCTGTCCTTATTCAAAATAGGAAGAATAGCATCTCAAACCCCAAGTCTTATCTCAGTTTCGAAATCATGAGTGTAACCAACATAGTCCTGTCACTACAATTGTAGCAACCATATGTCGACACCAGAGGTACTCGCTAGCTAAGTGGCCAAAGCCTAACGTGGTGGTGGCACTCAAATAACTGGAGGGATTTAGTGGGTATGTGAACATGTCCAGTGGCAGCTTGTTGAATATTTTGTGCATTAGACTCTTTGCCCTTTTTTTATTTGAGTGCGTCAATTTCCTAGACACTACTACCTCAATCCCTGAATATAAGTGATTTTTCCTATATACAAATGCATAGGGAAAATCCCTTAAATTCAGGTGGAGGAAATAGCATAAATAGCATTTACTTGACGATTTCACATAATATTTTGACGGTTGAAAACTGCCAACGAATGGTCTAACCTTGGTGCTTCACGTCAACAATAATTTATTCATTGACTTATTTTAAGATATGTATCTGCGACAAATTTCTTGATGAATAGACCATTAAGTTAAAGTCTTTTGTCGGTTAATCTGCAAAACATATGTTTTTTTCCTTGATTTCTAGGTTTGGCAGCCTTTTCTTATCAGCCAACCGACAAATTACATTTTTCTAGCGTAATACCTATATTTACTGGCGATCCTACACCGCCGAGGCAATTCTGATTTTTGGTAGTGCTATTCGTATCTCATCATGAATCAATTTTTTAAGGCTGTGTTATTTTCTCTTTTCTTTTGTTAGAACAAGCTAGAGTGTTTCACTACATACAATGCAACCACCATTTTTTCTTCCAATTTCAATGTTCCTTCGGTCCTAGTCCTAGTTATGTTGTCTTTCAAAATCTTTACTATACGAATGCTGGGTTCCAATCTAGCCATCCTAGCACCTCCACGTGGCATAACACAATTGCAGGATTGCTCCCGTTCATGCTCCCATTTACACACTTCTCGATTGATCTGGTATAACTATACCGGTGAATGACCATTCTAAAAAAAAAACTATACAGTGAATGCATGCACCGTGACTCTCTGAGGCCTAGATAACCGTATGGGCTCTGGGTCTCTGGCGCTGGTCTGTGTTGGTCCATGGCAGTGCATACAGGGTCTGTTTGGGAGCTTAAGATTCTAAGAAGCAGCTGTCTGGTAGCCAGCTTCTGAGAATCTGAAAAAGCTCTGAAACACAGCTTCTCCAGCTTCTGGCTTCCTAGTTCATTTTTCAGAATCTGTAACTACAGCTTCTCAGAAAGCTGTGAACCGTTTGGTGCAGCTTCTGCCAGCAGAAGCTCCCCAAATAGGCCCATACTGCAGTTGCAAATAGTTCTATGGATGTATGAAGTTGATGGTAAATATTTCTCCACACAAAGAAAGTATGGGACACTTCATACATGCACATGGCAAAACAAAAATTCCCTAAAAAAATTAAAACGATGTACCCAAACCAAAGTTGTTAGCATCCTACATATTACTGAAAATAAATAAACTTTGTATTTATAAACAAATAAAATGAACTAGTAAAAACAAAAGTATAAAATGTGACAATATTTTTTCTGATAATCCTATAAATTAAGCCCTCTTTCATACAAAAGAAATCAGAGTGAGCATAATTCTATGGAAATTGGTGAGAAAAATTCTAAGTACTAATATGTAACATGTGGTATAAAAATATAAGATAATTAATTGCAAGTATGAACACAATAAAAATACCATTTTCTAATTCTATTCTGACAGCCTTTATGGTTGTGTGCATCTTATCTTAGCTATGCCTATTCTACAATGTCTTAAAAATATATAAAATTAAGAATACGATAAATTCCTTATAACTGTATAATGTTTAACCAAATATTATAGTTATTGAATAAATAGATAATAAATCATACATTCCATACACATACACCGCGTATAAATAAACTTACTCATGAGCATTAATAAGCGCGCCTATTGGCGTGCGCTGATTTTCTAGTATTCTCCTAAACACGGTGCTAAAGTTTACTGCAAATAAAAAAAACACAGCTTAATGTAAAATACAGATGACCAAATTATACGGCCATGGTTTTTTAGATACACACCATACACTCCTAGCGAAAATCAGTAATCCACCCCAAAATTCAATGCCACATATATTTGTAACGCCCCGAACCTCGTATACTTAGTTCGGGTGTCACAATACTTGCAACCTGTGATTTAGTATCAGTCCCAGCACACAAAAGCTGATACTCACATAATACAATAGTGGATCAAAGTAGCTAATTCATTACAACACTGGGATACAACCATACATAGGCTACGTCCAGACAGACCCCGGACAATAGCAGGGCTTTACGCCGAACACTCACAACCAGAGACTACGAACAAGCAAGCGGAAACGAAACAACTAAGGCAGCGGCTCGAAAAGGAAACTAAGCGGCTGGGCACACACAACACACAGGCACGGTTGGGGACTAGGACGATACTCTAAAACTCCTCGTACTAGGTCTGCTCCTGGTAGAACTCCTCGGCAGCAGTCTCGTAGGGGTCTTCTTCCTCGGCGCCTTAAATATATAGGAA
>CM002480.1:6543405-6573755 GCA_000325765.3 Leersia perrieri
TTGAGCCAATCATTGGCCTTCATGGGCTCTGTAGTGGAGGAAAACTCCGGCGGGCGAGACCTCAGAAACTCGGTCAGTTTAGGACGGGCATTGTGAGGTAAGGCTTGAGAGTGGTGAGGGCTAAGAACGGCCAAATTGCGGGCAATCCCTTGTAGGATCTGTGTCTGGAGTGCCATCAGCTGAGGGGGATCGGTTGGTAGAGGAGGTGGTGGTGGTAACTCCCCTGGCGGTTCATGACGTTTGTTGTTGCCTCCATTTTCGGACACATGATCTTCAGCTACCACAACTGCTCCTTCAGCTTCTATGGCAGCGCATCGACCTCCGGGGACGTTGACCAGGTCGTCCACCCTGGCTGGAAGACTGGCTTGACGTTGAAGTGGTGCAGCCATCTGAGATAAGATAAGGTTTCTAAGAAAAAGCGTACACTAATGATCCCATTTTATTAAAACAAAGGCTTTTCGCAAAGCACTTAGTACAACTTACAACCTACAGGATACAAGACTCCGCTAGCTAGGTCTCAGCCTAGTACAAACAACAGCTTACAACACGCAAGAGAAAACAGACTACCAAGCCACACTCCTAATGAGTGACACCCGAGCGGTCTCGGACACAAACTTAACCTAGACACTACCTAGCGAGACCTTTTATTCAAGCCGGATACATAAGGTAATGCTAGTCTTCACTCTTGGTGCTTCACTCCTGGCGACCCTGCAGAACGACTGGTCCATCATCGTCGGAAGAAGTGAGTCCCTCGCCAAGGGGAGCACGAAGTCCCAGCACCGTGGAGGGGCTGTACTCAGTGCGTGCGGGCGAAGCTGCTGGCGTTTGCTGCTGGGAAGCGGGGGAGCCAGGAATAGAGTGGATGTCGATGGTGGGTGGCGACACAATAGGTGGGGTGATCACCACGAAGGAAGGGGGCGGAGCGGCAATACGGAGCGGTGGAACCACGCGAGGTGCGGCAAAACGGAACAAAGCACGGTACTATGGCGCGGTCAAGCGTCGGGTAGGAGGTGCGGCACGTGGTGGTGAGGGCGTGGAGCTGCGAGAGCTTCCGTCCTCGGAGCGGTGGGCGCCAGGACGAACGGGAATCATCCGCTGGAGAAGAGGAACACACTCAAGTAGAGTTGTGTGCCTTTCCAGGCGACGGTAAGCCTGGAGCAGTAGGTGGTACTGAGCGTCAAGGCAGCAAGTGAACTGGATCAGGCGGGATACAGCAGGAGTATCCGCGTGACAGCCACACGGGTAACAGCTCAAAGCGGTGTGGGGGTCAAGATGGGGAAGCCAAGTGAAGGAGGTGCGCAACAAGCGACGAGCGTATGGCGGCAAAGGCAACTCCGTGGTAAGCAAGGCGGGGAGTCGGGCGGACACAGGCGAAACGGTGACGGTGGATCGCTGGCAGCATGGGAACGAGACGGAGGTAGACGCATTAGCGGGGTGGCATCCTCTGAACCCTCTCCCCTGAGTAGAACGGGGGAGCATAACCCAGAGTCCGCAACAGGCTCGAGAGCAACTCCACGTATCCCTCAAAGCTGGCTGCATCTGGTCCACGCGGAGGGCTGGCCATCTGCACTTCGAGTGTTACGAAAAGTAAGTCAGAGCTGATTTTAAAAGCGTTCTTAGTAGAATTTTTATTTNTAAAATTTCTGCCTGAGAGGTTCTATCCACCTCTGTAATAAATGTGATGACGTTGTTTAAATTTCAATAAAAGTACTCTGTTTATCAATATTGTCTCATATGTGCCTCGACTGATTCCTAGACGAGGAAAAACACACATTATAAGCGTGCGGAATTTCGGATAGAAATTCCGGGCGTGACATTCGACGTCTAGACGAACAAACGTAACACAAAATAAGAAAACCAGTAAAAACAGTACAAAAGTATACCAAAATAATAGTGCCGACAGAAAGAGGTTATTGTTAGAAAAATTTGGGAGGTGGAACGGAGTCGATTGGAGTTGTGGTTGAAAAGATATGGAAAATAGTTTTCGGAAATAAATTAAAATCTAGGCTTTACAATATTCTTCCTACTTCAAACTTGAAAAAAAAATCCTTGTATTTTTTCCTATCCCTTCTGTGCCCCGAGTTTTGACTCATCCCTTGCCCCTCAATTTTCATTTCTATCTCCTCTATCCCTCTTCTATTAGTTAATCATTAGTTTGTCCTTAGATATTTTCCCAAAATGACAACATTATCCATCTATTATATTTTATTTGCCTAGCTGCTTAAGAAAATAAAACCTATAATTAAAATCTTGGTTTAGTAATAAAATAAAGGAGACATAATAATTTGACCAAAAATTTGAAAAAATAATTAAAATTTTAGAAGAACTTTACTTCACCGAGAATTTGAAAACAACATTTCAAATTTATGGTGAACAATTATGTCCCATGTGTATTTTTAATAAATGATGTTTTTCTTGAGAATTGTATATATTAGTTAAGGTGCACATAAGTAGTATGAAAAAAATGCAATATAGTCATTTTTAATAAAGTCCAAACCGTCAACTAATGATTAACTAACATCATGTGTATTTATGTTTATCAAGAAACTTATGGGCATATATATGATGAGACAAATTTCAAGGCCGCAAGGAATGAAGCAAAATTTATGGGCATATAAGCTTTTGCCCCAACTTGAAATACCATGCTTCCAAATTTTCAACTACCGGGGGAGGAACAGTTTCCGCTTTGAGGTCGGAATCATCGAATCAGCATCACGTGAGTCCACCTGTCATTTTTGGCTGGAAACCTCGGAACCCGCGGGCCAACAAATTTCGAAGCCTCCGCGCCAACGCAGTGCCCGCCTTCACACTTCACACCTCCTCCCTCCTACCCAAAAATGGAAAATTTCCCCAGCCTCCGCCTCCTCCCACTCTCGCTGGGAGAGAGTAGAGCGCAGCTCAAAATCCAAACCCAAACGCCACAGCTGAAATCCCCAATTCCCAAAGGCTCGCAACCCACGCGCCCATGGAATTTGGGGAAATTTTAGCCCCCAAATTTCGAAAGCCGGCTTCTCCATGCCGCGCCCGCATCCTCTCTCGATCCATGTCAAATACCAGCGCCACCGCTCGCTCCTCCACATTGCAAATCCGCAATCCCCTCCTCTTCCACCTCCAGATCGACTCGATCTCCTCTCGCCGCAATCCGCCAATGGCCGTTCTTCCGCTGTGCGCCTTCTGCGACAACAAGGAGAACGTGCCGCCGCCGGCGAGTCGTTATGCCGTGGCGCTGCACGGCATCGCCGTCGTCAAGAACCAGAGGATGAAGAGGCCGGGCGGCTGCGGCGGTGGAGGCAAGCCGCGGAGGCGCGTTCCGCTCCGTGACATCACCAACCTCATGTGCCTCGCCGCGCGGCCGCCTTCACCGCCGGCTGCGGGATCCGCCGTGACAGCGCCGGCGCGGTGGCGGGAGGAGCCGATTGCGACGGCGTTGCCGGCGAGGCCTTCGCTCAGGAAGGAGTTCAGATAGCGGCACAAGTTCTTTGGCTCTCGGCAACGCCTCGCCACAACATTCTTTCTTGTTTTGTTTTTTTATGTTGTTCTCCGGCAATTCGTCGATTCAGATTGGCAGCCATTGCTGCTATAGAGGGTAGTGTTAGAAGTGTTAGAACAGATGAGATATTGAAATGGAAATGGAAACAGTTTTGAATCAGCTCGATTCTTTCGCATTGCTTCTGCAGACTGCAGCGCTGCAACAACCATGGCGGCCATCTTGCAAGCAAAATCTTCAGAATTCTCTTTCTTTCTTCAGATCGCTTTGAATCCAATTGTTTCTCAGGATTAGGATTAGCTCCTTTGAATTTTGATTTTCTGACTAAGCTGCCATGGATGTAAAGTACTCATCAACATAAACATCGAACCAATGCCATCTACTCAAACTCAGGTTCATCCGATCTGGGAAATTTGATACTCAGGTTCTGAAAAGAAACGAAACTGGAAGTTGCATGAGTCACAAAATGATACTGAAAAGTAGACACATCTGACGTGAACATGGAGAGTCAATTTCGGCGTATATCCACATCAAGTCCACGGCATACAAAATGTAGTTATCCCCTTATTCACAAATATTTGCACAAATAAGTAGCAATCAGTCACCAAGACAAACCAGCTGTGTTTTCAGGTGGGATATTCAGTTTTCGGACAACATTAACAACATCTTCCATCAAATGTAAAGGACACTCTTAAACAAAATATATTCATCTATTTGACTATTCTGATCCAAATAAATTTTTAGCCTGAAAACTGAAGGGGGACAGAATCAAGGCATTATATGGAATTCATATTATTTAGCTAGATTTACAAAGTAAAGGTATTTAGTGAAATGGCGTTGTATTAAAGCATCATTCGCAATTCAGTTGGCTTGAATTTGGCTTTTCATATACAAAAAAAAAGTCAGTTCTATCACTAATAAAAGGACAACAATAACAGTAGAACATCACAATATGTTAAAGAGTTCATAAGGAGCAAAAAAGTGATAGATACTACCTAGTTCAATTGCTACTTCATAAGATCATATATCAACAGAACATTACAAGTAGAAGTTGTTACTTTTAAGTCTCAAGGGTATGTAAGATATGAAAGGTAAGTGATTGATACTACCCTAGTTTAAATTGGTACTTTAGCAATCATCAAGATATGAAATGTAAACACATGCAGGCATGCCCTTTACCTGGAGTATAAACACTTGCAAATGGGTAAAGGAAATAGAGCTGACAGGTTTTGACAAATTTCTTAAACTCCATAAACTTAAGATTAACCATGTAGACACTGGTCCTTATCCGTAGGAGAATCACATTATGGTCTTCAACAAGCCCAACTAGATCCGCATCGAATGCTCCCTCTTTCAAACTCAAGGTTAGAAGCCTGTCCAATTCAATTGTTTTCTCCAGCACCCATCCAGAAACAACATGACCAGTCTTCCTCTTCCATATTTGAGCACTCAAACCCAACAGTGAGACCAAGGCAAGCACGCCATCCTCTGCTGGCATGACCCAGAACTGATGACTAATATTGGTATGCATCATGGCCCCTCCACCACAGATAACCTCTGCTTATCCAAATCGAACTCAATGATGGCTATGGGAGGTTGATACCCACGAAGCGACCAGTAGAGGCAATCTCCAATCAAGACACCAGGAATTTTCATGTGACAACACTCCCAGCAAAAGAGTGGAAGGGGTGTTGAGATGATTTTGCCCCATTTGCTGGTCTCCGACGAGTAAACGCAACCAAATGCCCGTGTATCTTTCCCATCAACGCCCAGGAAGACGATTTGGAAGTGAAATTCGCCGGCGCCGGCTCTAACCACCGCCGCTTGCCGCACCCGCATCTCATTCCCATCGCACTCCGGCGGAACGGCTACGCGGCGGTGCTCACCGGAGACGGGATCCCACACCAGGAAGCGGCGGCGCGTCGGGTTGAGGATGAGGACGAGGCCGTCGCGGCAGCCGAGGATACTGGAGTTGATTTCCAGGTCGAGCTGCAACGGGATACGGTCGGGGGGATCCATGGAGAAGGCAGGAAGGAGATTACTCCTTTGTGTATCCCGAAGACGCCGAGGAGGGGAGCGTCGCGGCGGTGGGGCGGAGGAATCCGGGGTCGGCGGAGGCAGTGACGATGCGGCGCCAGCGCCTGCAGACGGTGGAGGCGCGCGGGAGGGATGAAGGCTGCGGGGGGAGGCGGAGGAGTATCTCAGTCAGGAGGTCGTCGCCTTCCAGCGGGTGCGCTGCCGCCGCCGCCGGCGGCGGCGGCGGAGTGAAGCGCCGGCGGCGAGGGTTCGGTTCGCCGTCTCCACTCATGAGGAGAATCGAAGACAGGCCACCTGGCTGTGGAGCTGTGGAGTGTGGAGACGTAATTTAAGGCCTCCAAAATCGAGCCCAGAAAGGCCCAACTTTTGGCCCATAAATTTATACTCCAAAACTAACCCAAAAGGGCCTAAATCCATCAAAAAATCAGCTCTCGTGAGCCCGGAATTCCCCCCTCCACTTGGGTTTGGGAACTCAAGTATACGGCACTATACTTAGTACAGTACGACTGATGATGTAATAATGGAAATGGAAACACATTGCACTCAAGTCAACAGCGTAGTTTCCAAGAATCCATCTTCTGTTACACATTATAAGTCGCTTTGGTAGAGGGACAGAGCGTCTTATAATCTGCAACACAGGTAGTAGATCCTATTGATTCTTCAGATCGCCGCGAATCGATGTGTTTCTCCGGATTACTATCAACTTCATTTCATTTTGGTTTGCTCTGTTCAAACTGTTTGGATGTTAGGATGTATACTCGTATAGTTTTTTTTTTGACGAAAAAGGTAGAAGGTCTACCTTATACTCGTATAGTAAACCGCCAATATCATCATCGGACCAATATCGTGCTGAAAAGAAAATGAAGGAGCTCAAGATATATCGGATGACATATGAGGCAGAACCGCAGAACACGGTGCTAACTCCCAAGACAACCAAATAAACCAAAACACTCAGAGCTGACACAAGTGAAATGGTGGACGCAAGTAAAAGCTAGCATGCCAACTGAGTAATACCCACATTAAGTTACCACTCTTACCAGTGGATGGAAGTTCAAAGATTTGAGGATTCAATTCCTACCGATACAACTCACATCCCCTAAAGCCCGCTTCATAGGCCATCAGGCAACGGCGTACAAAATGGAACAAGATACACCAAAGAGCCATCAGCCATATCTGCATCTTACCAACCAAAACACAACTCTCTGGATTCTATGCAGAGCAACCAACCAGCCATTTCCTGATTTCTGCATCGTCTCAAACAAAACATTGATTTATATACCTGCGGAGATGTTAACCTTATCAGCCAAACCAATTGGTTGTAATTGGGTGTGAAAACCAAAAGTTGTATCATAAATTCTCAAATGCTAAAACAGCAAGTTTAACTCCACCGTGAAACTTAAGTAACCTCCAAGGTCTAATCTTCTCAACATAATTACACAAATGGAAAGCAGTAAACATAAAAAAGCAATGAGGCACAGATGATTTGTACCGTGGTTTAAACTGATCTCAGAAGAAAACAACATAACTCATTCAATACCTCCACCAAGAGATAGCTCAATAGAAAATCTATAAGATATCATAGGAGAGCTGACCACTTACTGACAAGTTGGAATAAATCATAACGAAATAGAAAGCCAAGGAAAAGGTCATGTATAGGGAGGAGATTAATCTCTTTCAAGCTCATGCGCTCAATGTGCATCACCTTGGTACTCCCTCTGCTTCAAAATAGTGGTCTAGCTTGTTTAGATTCGTCATTTTAAAGCATATGTACAAATTAATTGGGTAGAATTTGCTTCAATCCAAAAGTTCTTTTCTTTGGAGTTATGCGATACTGAAAAAAAGACTTTGGCAGCTAATTTCAATCATAATGTTAGAAAAAATTGCAAAAGTAATTCATGATGGAAGCATTTTCTGATGTTGAATCTAGTCATACCATTTTGATCATGTGGGCAATCTACATTCTTAAATCTGTCGGTGATCAAAATCGAAGAAATTAAACTGCGGTAGACCATAGCAACATATAGTTTGGACTGGAAAAACTACATCAGATTCTAATGATCAGGCACAGGTGCAAGTTAAAACTTAAAACTGAGAAGAAAGCAGATGCTGCCATTAATCAATAAAACTGCAGTAATTGCAACCACAAAGATCAACATTAGCATATGATTTTGAACAATGACAACGTCTTCAAGTACTAAACCAGTTGGTAGTAGTTCTCTAGGTGGTCTAGGTATCATAACGATATGGTGAAAAGCAGAAAGGTGAAATGGCTTAGCTATAGAACATTACAAGTGTGTACCAACTTTGAAATCAAATGCTCAGATATTGTTCCTCCATTAATAAATATTTGCACACTTAGGTAAGAAATGGCTACCAAGAGAAACCAGTATTTGCATAAATGTGGTATAAATACCCTTGACAACTAATCCTAATTGCGCTTACTAAACACAAGTGGAGTAGAGAGGATTTATATTCATTGGATAAGGGAAAAATAGAATATGTGCATTAGAAAATGTGGAGTTTAGAATATTATAAAGTAATATATCAAGAGAATGACAAGCATTAGAGCACAGAGCATATTAATTAACCCTTGTACACAATCGATAGTTTTGGAACCACAGTACAACAAACATCCAAAAACACAAGCACAATGTCAGTTGGTCTTAGGTATATATCACAATAGCATATCTAATCAGGCAAATATCTCACATGTTGTGCCAACCGAAAAATTAGCACCGCCATGAAGTCATAATGTGATGTGCCGTAACAAAAAAACTACAAAAAGGAAAAGATTGAATCGAATGGAAACATACATAAACGAAGATATCAACATAAATTATCCAATACCTTTAATTATCTCCACCATGTGGTGGCCTCATGGTGCCACGCCACGTCATCAATAATCTTGTTCATCTTCATTGTTTTCATCACTAATCCCCATGCCTATGAGCATAAAAAGTAAGAAAAAAAGGATTCAGAGAAAACTCAAATATATATTAGGGGCAGCTATAAGAATATTAGATGTGTAGATACACTACCACAGCTAGGATTTCAGGGCAAACTAATGAAAACAATGCTCTGCAACAAAATACGAAAATTATCATCTATTTGACTATTCTAGTATAGAAAAATTTAGCCTGAAAATAAAAGAGATCTTTATTTATTAGTAGCGTCTAAATGGGCCACTTGACCTACTCATTTTCATATCAGCTAAGGTTTGAACTTGGTGGATCATAGTAAAATATAAAAAGTTAGTTTATCACTTTATTCACTTTTAAAAGGCATGCAATTTTGATCGATGAATGTACATGGTATAAACTGAGCTTAATAGTATAGTTCAACGGCTACAAAAACAGATTGTCAAAATATGTTAAATAAATGCATCAACCTATTATCAGAAATAACTTAGTTGTGTTAAGCAATAAAATGTACAACCACCCATTACCTGCAGCATAAACGCTTGCGAATGGATAAACGATATCGATTTTACGTTCTTCAGGAAGTTTCTTAAACTCCATAGACTTAAGATGGACCATAAAGATACCAGCAGTTGTCTTTAGAAACATCACATTGTGGTCCTCAGCAAACCCCAGTATCAACGGGGGTTCCTCTCCCCCTGTTGAAGTCAATGATAGAAGATTGCCCAGTTCAACTGTTTTCACCAGCACCCATCCAGAAACAGCAGCATCACGGCCATCCTTCTTCTTCCAAATCCGGACGCTCAAATTCGACAGTGTGGCGAAGCCAAGACCACCATCCTCCGCCCGCATGACCCAGAATCGCTGATGGTCATCCTCAATCAAATCTACTGGCACATCCACCACAGCTAGCCTCTTCTTGTTCAGATCGAACTCAAGGAGCTTATAGAAATCCGGATCCCCACAAAGCACCCAGTAGAAGGAATCCCCAGCAAGGACACCTGGAATGTACATGTGTAAACCTTTAAACACTGGTGGTAGAGATGCTAAGATGAGATTTCCCCATTTGCCAGTCTCCGACGAGTAAACACAGACGTATGCTCGAGTAAGATCCTCATCGGTGCCCACCAATACGACCTGAAATCCGGCGTCATCACCGCCGGCGGCGGCGCTGCGAAACACGGCGCTGTTAATCTCCCCGGAATAAATCCCCTTCACCACCTTCCGGGGGAAATCCGCGGCGTGCTGGACGCCGGAGACGGGGTCCCAGACGACGAACCGGTGGCCCATCGGCATGGCGATGAGGACGAGGCCGTCGCGGCAGCCGACGACCCTGCAGAGGAAGTCGTCACGGGGGACCCGCAGAGAGCAGAAGCGGCCCGTCGGCCGGATGCGGTCGGGGGGATCCATGGTGGGGATGAAGGTGACGTTCTTGAAGTCGCTGAAGACGACGCCGAGGAGGGGCGCGTCGCGGCGGTGGCGGGCGTGGAAGCGGCGGAGGAAGGCGCGGTCGGAGGCGGTGAGGAGGTGGCGCCAGCGCTTGCAGACGGCGGAGGCGCGCAGGAGGGAGGAGGGAGTCGGCGGGAGGTGGAGGAGTATCTCGGCGAGGAGGTCGTCGTCTTCCAGGAGCGGGTGCGCCGCCATTGCGGGAGTGTGGCGGCGGGGGCGAGAAATCGGTTCGCCTTCTTCGATAATGGAGAAAAGAGAAATGGAAACTCGAAAGTTGGATAGACCGATTAAAACTGTTCATGTTGGGGCCGGGCCCGCGCTTTGTCTGCCGGGCTTGGGCTTTTAGGATTTTTGGCCGAGCTTTCCCAAGCCCGGGCGCCCCGGGGTTTGAACAGCTATAAAAAAAAATGGGAAATTTGGTTATGCACTCTTTTCAGTATTTACCACCTAATTCATTCGCCTTCCATCCTCAACATCAGCAATTGTCGATGTCATCCCTGTCATCTCCAACACCGGTCACTGGTGCGGTGGTGCCGCCTTCGTCCTCCCCAATACCAGCCACCGGCGTAGCCTTCGTCCCCAACATCGACAGCAGCCGCCGTCGCCATCATCCTCGTCGTTTCTAACACCGGCAACAGTTGCCTCCTCAACACCGGCCGATGTCGCTACCCTTCCAAACACCCGTCGCCGTCGCCGCTGCTCCCCCTCCCACACATGGCGCGCCTCCTTCCCCTGCGTCAGACGAGGGCGGAAAAAGGAATGCAACAACCCGTCTCGTCCTCTTTTCTCCGTCGGGAGCGCCCTCGATGTCCAGGTGACAATCATGAGTAGGGCTGAGACTAACGGCGGCAACGGTCGATGTTCGGGACGACGATGACGGCTGACGGACAGCTGGTTGGGTGGATGGAGTGTCATGGAATTAAAAAAATTCGCATCGCAGTGGTAAGTTTCAAAATGTGTGCGGATTGGGTGTGAAAATCTGAAAGTGATGTGTTGTAACAACCTGAAAATTACCATAAGAGAAAAATACGTAATTTTTCAAACTTTTTAAAACTTTTTGCATCATGCTGAGGTTTGCTTGTTTCTTTGTTGTGTGACAACAAAATTGAGTGGATTATTAACTACAAAGTAGTGTGGGAAATAATTAAATCAAACTTAGCACCACAAATATTAGATAAATTCTTAAAGGGATTTATCATCACAAATGAAATCCTAGTCATGTGCAAAACAAAGGCCATATACAAGCCCAATATTCAAAGTCAATAAAATTATACCAGTATAAACACAAACCTTATACTCAAAGATCAGTTGCAATTTCTTTGCCACTAAAAATCTACTTACAGCAGATGAAGGACCCAATCTAGACCATTCCTCCTCTCTACTAGCCAGCCCACCTAGCTTTCAGCCCAAGACAGTCATGCTCAACTCATTTGCTCACCAAACCGGCCCAGATGTCCAGGTGTCAGTCATGGGTAGGGCTGAGACTAACGACGACGGCTGACGGACAGCTGGTTGGGTGGATGGAGTGTCACGGAATTAAAAAAAATTTACATCGCAGTGGTAAGTTTCAAAATGTGTGCGGATTGGTTGTGAAAATCTTAAAGTGATGTGTATTCCATGTCATATACTGAAATTTCTCATAGAGGAGACTATTTTTATTAATAGATGGATAGATAATGAATTATCTTATTTTCTCATCATATTTAGTAATTAACAAAGTTGAAAAGTTCTTTTTTAAAAATTACTCTAAACAATTTACATATAGAATTTCTTTAAGAAAAATATCCCTCGCTATTTGCCGGTCAATTAACCCCGTAAACTATTTTCCTCTCATTTGACCCCTAATGCCCATTCTTTTCAACTTATTCACCAACTTATTGAAATGGCTCATCTATTTTGTTTGAAAAGAACATTAAAAGAAATCTTGTCCTTATATTAGACCACTTGCTAAAAATAGTTCAGTGCAATTCTTAATATCATTCTTTCTGTTTACACAAGTCATGTTTTGGGATGAAAATACTGAATCGTAGTGATGATATTAAGAATTGCAATGAACTATTTTTAAAATATTTTCACACAATAACTAAGTCCCAGAATATTTTACGAAGTATTGCGTGAAATTTAAAATCTGAATGTTTAAATACGTCTTATATTTTCCAACGTATGCAAATAGTGATTAGAAATCTAATTTGTATGCAAATAGTGATTAGAAATCTAATTTGTTTTGAGGGGTAAGTTGCAAGACAAATGTGCCGTAGTAACGGCTTAATTTCTTGACTTATTTAGGGCATGTTCAATTTATTGGCATTTTCAACCTTACTATTATTATTATTATTTTGGTAATGCCAAATTTTGGTAGAATCTGGCGCTACCAAAATAGTATTGGATGCGTTTAGTTTGGCCTTATCAAATGTTGGTAATGATTTTAAGAGAGGAAGTTTCTAGCATTACCAAATTTTGGTAAAACGACATTTATTAAAGTGTGTTGATTTTGTTACCTTACTAAATTTTGGTAGGGTTAAAAGTGGCTACAAAACCATAAGTATATTGCGAAAATTGTCATTTCGGAAAATCATAATCAAACAAAAACAATGTGCCCTTTTTTAGATAGAACAAAAACAATATGCCAGTGAAACTCAGGTGCTGAAAACAAATTAGGGGCTCAAACCCTAATTTGTCTTCTTTTCAGCATCGACTCATTTAACAATATATTTTGAGCACTAATTTGTCTTCAGCACATGAGTTTCACTAGTGCATTATTTTCGTTCTCTTTAAAAACAAACACGCGTTGTTTTTTGTTCGACGATGATTTTCGTGACCCAAAATTCTTTTTTCAGAAAGATTAGATTTGTGACATGCTGGTGAGCTTGCGTCAAGCTTAAGATGTGCAAGCGGAAGAAAACCAACAAACAACATAAAGAGCTCACAAATATTCCTGTATAATATTATTTATGGGATCCCTAATACTCCCTCCATCCTTTCTTATTTGACGTCGTGAGGCCAAGCAAGTACAGTCGCGAGGCCAAGCAAGTACAGCATCATCATATGGCAACTGATTAATACCAACAGAAAGTCTTCTGTAAATAATACTCCGATTGCAAATATTTGAAATTAGCTAGTCCATTTTTGAACTAGCTGACATCAAATAAGAAAGGATGGAGGGAGTATTAGGGATCCCATAAATAATATTATACAGGAATATAGAATTTACTCCTAGTTCATCTCAGGTCCTCATAGCAGTAGCACCACCACGAAACAACTCTACGGACAACACAAATAAATATAGTATAGTAGTACTAGCAACTAAGGATTTTAATCCACCTGCTGCATACATTGCTTGCCACACGGCCCATCGCTGAATATCGTCCATAACACTATTCATCTTCTGCATTTCCATCACTAATGCTGCCTATAAGCATAAAAGGTAAAAATGAAAACCCTGAGATTCAAAAGAACGTAAAAAATGCATTGAAGGCTGTTGTAAGAATATAAGATAAGTTACACATGTCCACGGCTACAATTTTAGGACCAACTCAGTTTCAGACAACATTAGGAATAAATAAGGAAGAACTTATCTGCCATCAAATGAAAAGAACATTCTTCAGCAAAACATGAAATATATTAATCTATCTGTCTGTTCTAATCAAGATAAATTTAGCCTGAAAATAAAATGGAACTTAATTATTAATTTTTTGCCTATTAACATACTGTTTTTACACAAAAGACCAAGGAAAGGTGTTGATACCATTTAGATATATCAATAATGATAGATGTATTTAGTAAAATGGCACTATATTAAGAATCTGGACAGGATACTTGAGCTACTTGTTTGCATTTCAGTTGAGGCTTGAACCTGATTTTCCATAGACAATTAAATTTAGTTTTATCACTTTAAAAATGCATACAGTTTTCATCTCAGGATGTCCGTGGCATAATCTAATTATTGGTCAATTGGGTTCAAAAGCACAGTTCGACAGTAACATCACGGCAATGACTGTCCAAATGTGCTGAAGAAATGAAGGTTTCGGTACAAGAAGCAACTGATAGTCTGATAAATGTATTTAGTAAAATGGCACTATGTTTAAGCATCTAAATGGGCCACTTGAGATACTCCTGTGCATTTACGTTAACGCTTTTCATAGACAACAATAGAATTCAGTTTTATCAATTTAAAAGAGCATGCAACTTTGATCTATGGATGCCCGTTGCATAATCTAATTATTGGTCAATAGGGTCTGACAGCACAGTTCGACAGTAAACAACAACAACAATAACAATCCTGAAGAAATGAAGGGTTCATCAAGCAGTAGAAGAAGCGGCTGATATACTACCCTAGTTTAAATTGTTACTTTAGAACTCAAATTGTTACTACACTAGGATGAAACGCTTGCATCAATGTATTATCAACTTTCTTGTGTTATGAGTAAAATGTGTAAAGAAGCCATGCCGTTACCTGTAGTGTAAACACTTGTGAACGGATAAACGACGAGACTGATACCGTTGGTTTCAGAAAGTTTCTTAAACTCCAAAGTCTGGAGATGAACCATGAACACACCAGCAATTGTCTTCAAAAAAATCACATTATAAACCTCAGAAAACCCCAATATGTATGGGCTCTCCCCTACTTCTTCTGAACTCAAGGATAGAAGTTCACCCAGTTCAATTGTTTTCTCCAACACCGAACTAGAAACAACAAGATCACGTCCAGCTTTCTTCCTCCAAAACTGCAATTCCAATTCTGAAATGAAGATGAAGCCAAGGCCGCCATCCACCGCCGGCATAACGCATAAGTGTTTATAGCTATCGTCACGCAGACCCATTGGCAAATAAATTACAGCTAGCATTTGCTTCTTCAGATCGAACTCAATGATGGCACCCCAAATCCCAAAAAGCAACCAGTAGAGGGAATCCCCAATCAGGACACCGGGAACAAGGGCGTTTATCCCAAAAAAAATAGGGTGGAAGTGCTGCTGAGATGATATTGCTCCATCTGCAAGCCTCCGACGAGTAAACGCAGCCAAATGCATGGTATTTGTAGTTCCCCATCAGGACGATCTGGAAGTAGAATCCGCCGCCGGCCACGCGAAGCACCGCCCCGTTGTGCATCTGATCCAGCTCAGGGGGGAAGGCCACGCAGCGACGGCCGCCGGAGACGGGATCCCACACCAGGAAGTGGCGCCGCAACGGGTCGAGGACGAGGACGAGGCCGTCGCGGCAGCCGACGATCCTGCACGGCTGCACCTGGGGGTGTCGGCCGAATCGAGACGCAGCGAGGACAAGCGCCCGCTCACCTGGGAGGAGGGCTGCGGCGGGAGGCGGAGGAGCATCTCGCCGAGGAGGTCGTCGTCTTCCAGCGGCAGCGGCGCCATCATCGTAGTGCGGCGGCGATGGGGATTGGAGAGTTGGGGACAAAGGTTTTGGTGGTTTCGGTCACAAATTTTTGCTGTTGAGCCCTTTTACAAAACTTATTTTATAAATAGACCCTAAAAAACTATAGATAAAAATGGACCTTAATCAGCGCCATACTCTATGGCGCTGAGGGTCTGTTCAGTTTGTTACCAAATTTAAACCATTTGTTGGTAAAGACAAATTTTGGCAAGTTGAAAATGTGAAGATAATATTTAGTTTGTCACTTTACCAAATATTGGTAATCTTTTATGTGGAGAAGTTTCTATAATCTCGCCAAAATTTTGTGGGCATTACTAAAATTTAATAGCAAACCGAATGAAGCCAATTTTTATCAATTTATCAAATAATAAAATGGTTCAAAATGGCAACAATCTGAACAACCCTTAAATGTGAACGACTCAGCGCTAGCGCTAGAACCACGACGCTAAGGATCGAGAAGGACATTTATGAATAAAGACGGCATCAAAACGTATTGATCGGCGCTGAGCTCTCTAATGAGTATGGAGCTGAGCTGTGCTGGATGCTCAACTTGCATGCATACTAGCCAGTAGCAGCTTGCTAGGCAGTACGTTGGCATAACGTGTATCCATCCCTAGCTTAACTTGCACTAGCCTAGCTATCCTAGCTTGCAGTAGCAGCTAGCTAGCAAGCTGTGCAGCATGCATGGCTAGATGACACTGACACTGCTGTCTTATCAGTCAGATCGTACTAGCATTTTAATTCCATAGATCTCAGCGACATATTCATTTGCGCTGAGCTTACTAATTTCGATCGTCAATATCATGTGCTGACCTGTTAACATTGTCTTTGTCCATAAACATCCTTATTAACCTTCAGCGTCACCAGCTCAGGCGCTAAGCTGCTCATCATGGGTATGGCGCTAACCTCAGGTATATTTATAGCTATAGTTTTTAGGGTCTATTTATGAAAAAAATTTCTAAAAGGGCCAAACAGTAAAATTGCAGGGTTTCGGTTCGCCTGTTCACCTTCTCCGCTCATGTGGGAACTGGGAAGCGGCTGATGGGCTGGCTGGAAAGGAATTTTCAGGTTGCTCGGGTCTCTGGAAATGTTGACCGTGCAGTCGTGTTTTGGAAAAAAGAAATCCAAAGGATTTAAATTTATATTACTATTTAAAAAGAAAATCGTAAAAATAACGTTCTAGTGACAAAATCACAAAACTAGTAGCCTATCAAACCCTCATTGTTTGATTGGCAACTGATCGAATAACGGGAGGTCGACAGGACCCCTATCAGCCTCCCGTAGTTCGACATGTCCTTTGGTTATCCTTAAGAAATCATGTCATCATTAAATACAAGAAGAGGCGGGCTCTATCAACCCGTGGCATGTAGAAAGACCCCTGTGACGGGACCTATCAACCTACGGCAATTCGACAGGCCCTTGTGACGGGGTCTGTCGAACTTTGGCACATCGATAGGTGTTTATGATGGGCCATTTCAACATACATGTGTTTGATATGACCTTGTCGACCTGCCATAGTTCGATAGGCCACGTATTGAACAATGGGAGGCCAATAGGCTATTATTTTTTTTGATTTTAGTCAACTGAACACTATTTTTATGATTTTTTATTAAAATAATATTATTTCAAAAAATTCATTATTTTCTAGCCGCCGGCAACGCCTTCCGAAAGGATGGCCATGCGCCCAGATGAGGACAAGGAGGGAGCTCGTTGGGTGCTACCAAATATGGATCCCAATGGACTGGTGTAGAGGAGGATTGGTCTCTTTTGTGCTGACCTTCATTTTACTTGTAGGTTGTAGGGGTTTCTAGTGCAAATATTAAACCTATGTAAATTTGGGGAAAAAAACTAAGAACTTTTCTACAAAATAAAAAGGCTGCAAAGGATGAAATGCAAAAAATTATTTGAGTTCTTCCATTTGGTAGGTTGTGTCATCGCAGTGGTATCATACTAGTAGATTTTTTTTACAAGATCATTCGACTTCATCCTAGTGGTGTCTCATAGCCTTCTTCCTCCGGTAGCTCCATGTCTTATTGTCAATGCTGGAGTTTGTGGCGGCGACAGCGGAGAGCAGCGTTGCAAGAGCCCGCGTTGGCACGAATGAAAGATGTTGAATCTTCTTTCTATGCTAAATCCTATCTCCTCCGCTTTTTATCCTTTTGTTGAAATGGTAGGTTAGGGCAATATGCCACGTAGGCTGAGTGGCCTACATTGCGAGAACCCTTGCAACAAATCTTCAATTTTTGAATGAATCAAAGAAACAAGGTCTAATGTAAAAAATATAAGACATGAATAAAAAAATATATAAGAGAATAATTTATATTTTAAAAAATATGCAATTGAAACCCTAGAAGATAAGAAGTACAAATAAGCCACAACATCAAATGTGCGTCTCACATCAGCATAGATTTCCCCTTCACTCCTCTCGTCTCTCTCCTACAATCGGCTCGAGGTGGTGCATTGCACCTGGCGGCAGTCGATGAACTCTTGTGATGTGAATCGAGGACGATACGAGTAGTGGGTCTGAGGATGTTATTGTTGCTTCGACGATGCCGACCCTCTCACTGCCTTATGGCACCTCCAATGCTTAGGGCTAGACGGGTGCTTAAGTAAAGAAAAACTTTGACCAGTTTGCTCAAGGGCTTTCTATCACAACGCTTTAGTGCTAAGATAGGTGCTTACAATTTTCTTGATTTGCCATGACAACCAAACCGACAGAAGGCAAGCACGTGATTAAGCACCTCAACGGGATCGTAGCCTACGGAAGCATCGGCTCCATGGAACTAGTGCCTCCTTTGTCTGGCTTGAAGAAAAAAAAGGTTTTCTCTTGTAAGCACCCGTTTCAAGCACTGCGTTGGAGATGGCCTTAGGCCTTTCACACTCTGAGGCACTGTTTGCCCGTGTCCCTAGCAGCCATGTTAGCTCAAGATGCTGTTTCCACAAAAAAAAAACATTTCAGCACCTGTTAAACCTATTTTTCTGTATAGTTCTTACGTTTATATTGTTTGATACAGATGTCCAAAGTTTACATCAAACACCCTAGAAAACATATGAATAATACAACATATGTTCTCCCCCTCAATCTCCCTCACTACTGGCGCAGCCTTGGGGACCCAGATGGCGACGATGACAAGCGTCATGAGCCAGCGACACATGGGCAGGAGGAAGAAGCTGGCGGCGCTCGGTGGGGGCGTGAGTGGGCGCCAGCTCACGCCTCTGCTCTCCCCTCCGGCGCCAGTCGTCGATCCGGCAATGACTCATTGATCCGAGCGCAATGACGCCGATCCGCCTGCCTCCCCCTTTCGTCCTCGACGGATGTAGCGCCACCTCTCCTCGCCCATGAGCAATGCTGCCATCCCCTACCGTCGTGTCGCCGCCGTCGAAACCATTGCGCTGCCCTGTCGGATCGAGGGTGATGAGAATAGCTTCGACAAACCGCTGCCTCCTTCCCCCTCCCCTCCCCTCGCTGCTCAAACCGCTACCTCCTTCCCCTCGCCTCGCTGCTCACACCGCTGCCTCCTTCCTCATCGCCTCGCTAATTCGATGGCGACGGCAGCTTCATGGTGATGGCGAGGCGGTCGGAGGTGAGGAAGTAAGTGGCGGTGAGAGTGAGGAGGTAAGCGGCAGGCAGCACAGAAGCCCTTCTCTCTTTCTCACTTCAGCTTTCTTTCCCCCTCTCTCACTTCCGCTTTCTTTCTCCCTCCCCACTTTTTTGCTTTTTTTTCTGCTATGTCTGACAAGGTAACGTGTAGCCTTCAAAGGAATCGAGCTTCTCTGCAGAAGCTGGTTCACCGCAAGCGTGGATGGATTTCGATGATGTGGTGGGCTAGAGCAACGAGCCAGCTAAGCTGACTGTGAGAGCCCTTACAAGCCTCTTGTAGATGTGTGCCTGTTTTTTCTATGACATTTGCAAACCGACACAACGTGTTGGGGCTAAATAACATGTCATCGCATTGTAAAGAGCCCTTAAAACATCTCGAGGTGGCCAAGTCCGTAGGACAACTTTAGAAAACCCAAACTAGTTCCCAACCAAACTAGAAAATGCCAACTTGAGGTGGCTAAGTCCATGGACCAGATTCATGTGGGCTGGAGGCTGGCCGTGGTGGGCCATGGACACAATTGTATCAAAACCAACTATAAACAGAGATTAATATTCCTAAGTGGCTTCATCACCGGGATGATTGGATTCATGTAGGCTAACAGTCGAAGGATGGGAACCTACCGAAATTTGTTTCCAGCCCCAGTTCTATGCTTCAACAAGCTACAAGCCTGCAACGGCCTAATCTAGTCGACGGCCCACCACGGCCCACCACGGCCAGCCTCCAGCCCGCCACAGCCTACCCACCCATGGAACCCTAAACCCTAACTCATCATCGCCTATCCCCTATATAAGAACAGCCTCCACAGGGCCATCCTCATCGCCGCCGCCGCCGCCCTCGTAGGCTCGTAGCAAAGCTCTCACCCTCCGCAGCTCCGATTTCCATCTCCTTTTCCAAACCACTGCCAGTTCTGCTTGCTGTTTGTTGTATCCTGCGATTCCTCTTGTTCTTACTATAATTTTTTGATTGCTACTTTTTTTTACGGGTTTTCTTTTTGCGATGGCAGTGACGACTTGGTAATATTCAAGCTCAACAGACCAAATCACAGATCTTTCCTCATGGATTGATTTGTATGCCGATTTTCCCGCTGAACCGAGCCATCTGATCTGCCCTTTTACTTTTTTTATTGTTTATGCTGTTTAAAATTTCTGCCTTCTTTTGGTTTGGGTTTGTGTTTTTTTGTATTGGAGGAGGCTGTTGCAATGAGGATATCAAGCTCCCTCTTCTGAAGACATTGAGGACAGTCGCTGGCAGAATCGAACCAATTAACATAGCCACCACTGAGTAACTTGAAATCCTCCAATTTGTTCTGGTTGCGTTGCGTTACCTTTTCTTTTTGTTTTTTCTGTAGATCTGATTGGATTGGGAGGATTTAATTGATGCATAATCCAACACTTGATCGGAGGGCGGCTATAGTCGTCCATATGATGTTGCACATCTGCATCTGAATCCAACACAGAACAGATCATTTTTGTTTTAGTTTTGTTTTATGTTTTTGTGGTTTTTTTTTGCAGTATCAGAGGACGAAATCTCATATCAATCTTAGGACACCTTCTGACACAGTGATACCTGCACTGTGAATGAGAAGGAATATCTTTCTGATGATACTTGAAAGTCCTTTTAATTTTTCTTATATTTTGTTTGCGTTTATTAGATTAATCTTGTATCTGTCCATGACATAGCCTATGATGATTAGCATTTATGTTGGAATTACCGTCAGATTCTCAAATGACGATACTTGTCTGGCTTCCTGAGGCTTAGTCCAGTAATTTTAGTGTTTTTTGTTTTTTTTTGTTTTGTAATATGAAATGCTATCTGATCCCATTGAGGAATCTATGACCTACGATAGGAAGTGCCGTATGACACTGTAAACAGCAGCTGCTTTTCTCCTTTGCTAGTGGCCATCCTTCGACCATAACCTTGGTGGTTTGGTCTGGGATTGACAACCCTTGCATCGTGTTTAATTCAGCTGTGTGCGTGATTTTAAATGGGTCTCTGAGGGATTGTGTTTATTATTCATATGATCTTTCTGTGATTTATATTGGGCCTAAGCCACGTCTCCGGTAGCTACAAGCTTTGACCGGAGATGCTTTGATTAGGCCAAAACAGAGTTGGTTTCTGACATTTCACATGTTGATAGGAACCTGGGGCTGCTTCTCTATCGGTCTACAGAGCCGGTTTCTGTGATTACATTTGATTTATTAGAACAATAAACCTTTCAAATTTGGTCTGTCTTCTTTTAATCTGTATATATTTTGGTGGCTTGCATTGCAAATGATGCTAAAATCAAGGCTTGTTTCTCATAACATTCGCAGTTGCCGCCTAAGAGCTTTCGCCCTGCCAGGCTTGAGAGCTACTGCTGCTAATTCCTTCCTTGGATGTCTGATGCAATGCAGCACCACAAATCTCTTGTTTGTATGCTTACAAAATGTGTTCTTAAATTGATATTTTAACTTGTTTGTATGCTTACTCAGTGTGTGGGCAGTGTTGGTATGTCTGATGATGCTAAAATCAAGGCTTGTTTCTCATAACATTCGCAGTTGCCGCCTAAGAGCTCTCGCCCTGCCAGGCTTGAGAGCTAATGCTGCTAAATCCTTCCTTGGATGTCTGAAGGCATACCGAAGCTCACTGTTTTTTGAGTTATTGTGTTCTTTGATATAAATAATTCTAAGTTGTTCAATTCAAGTCAATTTGATTCTAAATTCTGTACATACTAATCCTTTTGGATTGCGTTTCCAGAGGCTTTTAAAATACCAGTTCAGAGCACATTTGGAAGTCCTTATAAAGTTACTGGGAAGTTACTGGGCTCTTGAGAAGAGATATTTGTCTTGAGGGTTTAGTATTCAACTGCATCCAAAACAGTGCAATATGTTCCTTGTGGAGGATCAGATTGTAGCTGCATCCAAGACTGCGATATGTTTCTTTGCGGCAAACTGGCAATGCATTTCTGATTTCTGCCTTAATTTATGGCAGTATGCACTGTAATTAACGTTAATTGTGTTATGTCACTTTCATAAATACTATGGATTCATCAACTATTAGTCTGGGTTGTACATCAAGATGTATTATTTGTTTACTGGTACTAGTTGACGTGAGCTATCGTAGTATAAAAGTTTTCCAGGTCGAAGTGGAGTTATATCTGGCTCTCGGCCTCGTTTGTCGTTGCAAAGTTCATCTCCGGCCATGAATTCTATCTACCAGAGGATCCTAAGCTCATAGATATTTCTTCGTCACCTCGCAGCTAACCAGAGGTTGCTAAATGAAGTGTCAATTTCTGCATAGGCCTCGTCATAAGCCGCAGAAAACAAAATGGAAGAACCTACATCGACAAGCCATACGCCCATACCACATCTCGTCGAACGAAAAGGCAGTCCAGCCATATTTCGGTAGGAACTACTCTGCCCAATCCAGCCATTTTTGCTTCTCCAGAACATAACACTGAATACCTGCGGGGCAAATCAACCCTATCGATTAGAACAATGGGTTGTAACGACAGCAAAGCCAAAAGATTGTCTAATAAATTCTACTACACTAATTGTATCTGACAAGTTCCACATAGCTGTTCTAATCACCTCAATGAAAACGTTATGGAGGAAAGCTGCATGCGAATGTGTGATCATATTCATGAATTCCACCCAAACCAAGGCATTATTATGATTTCAGATTATTTATAAGAACCAGTAAAGATAAAGGTATTTAATGAAACTAAAATGAGCCACTTGATGTATTCATTTACATTGCAGGTGAATTGAACTGGACTTTTCGTAGAGAACAATAAAATTGGGTTCTATAAGTACCAAAAGGAAATGCATACCCCAACAAAACAGTCCAGAGGTCCAAATTGTTACTCTAGTACTCAAGAATATAAAATGCTTACATCAACCAATTATCAGAAATTACTAGACCAATGACATGCAAAACCATCCCATTACCTGCGGTGTCACCGGTGTAAACACTTGCAAACGGATAAATGAAGCCGGCACCACTGTCTTCAGAAAGTTTCTTAAACTCCATAGACCGTGGACCATGAAGAGACCATTATTTCCCCTTAGGAAAATCACATTATAGTCCTCAGAATTCTCTATTATAGTTGGGTGTGTCCCTTCTCCCTGTTGGAATCTTGCCCAGTTGGATTGTTTTCTCCAGCACCCATCCAGATCCAGAGAAATCATCAGAACAATTCTTCATCTTCCAAAATTGTAAGCCCAAATCCGACAGGAAGATGAAGGGATGGTTTGGATTGCTACCCTATCAATTACAATTATTTGGTAGTGTAAAAACATAGACAAATTTTGGCACTACCAATTATTTGGTAGGATAAGTTTGAATTGACAATATTTGGTTTGATGTCAATATGATGTCAAATTACGATCTTATAGAGTAGAATGTTCTAGATTTAAACCAAATTTAGGATTGGTATTACTAAAGCATTGGCTTAAAACCAAATAAGTACATATCTATACCTATTATAAAAATAAGAGATGTTTATGGCCTTTACGTTTTGGTATGTTGGCGTATTTTTAGTCTAATCTAGCGATCGCGTGCCCAGCGCAGCCCCAACTTCGTGCGACGCGGTGTCCTTAAGGGGAACGGGATATAGTAAGCTAATTGGGCCGAAACTAAGGCACTACCAGATCGATTCTCAATTGCCTTTTTCACGATGTATTTTTCTTGTTCTCCATGGGTGTATACGTAGATGTACAAATAAACATCCACATATGTTTTTTTTAAACATGTAGGTGAGACGCATAATTTTAACCATCTATTAGATAATTAAATTTTAAAGTATATTTTTTCAAAGAATTTGCATTTATTTTTAAATAAAAACGGCAAATTTTTTTAAAAAAATTGATAAATTTATTCAACTTTATCAAAAAAAAAGTTTTCGAAATATAATTTTTTTAATAACGTCACCACACTATTCAAACAGTAAAAGTCTGTGTAGCACATTTACATCGATCAATTTTAAGTAAATTAAAGTAGGAAACAAAATAAAGAATGGCATTGTGAAGGCCGTGGAGCTTGTCAAGTGATGGGTCTCCTACTTAGCCATGAAAGTTTCATGAAATCTTAACTCAAACATTATTCATGACAAGAGTGAGTAGTTTTATTCCATTTTTTAAAATTATCTTGATCCGTCGTAACGCATGGACATATTCGCTAGTACTATTGAAGATGCCAAAACATGTCCTACCAAAACAGCCTGAAGCCAAGCCCGCCAAGCCCACCATCCTTTGCCAGCATGACCGAATGTCGTTGATATCCATTACCACACAGATTAACTGGCACACCCATCACATTCACAGCCAGCCTCTGCTTCTTTTGATTGAATTTAAGGATGTGAGCCCGAGTCGCCCAGAACCCATAAAGCAACCAGTAGAGTGAATCCCCAATCAGGACACCATGAACATTGGAGGTAATCCTTTGAACGCACGGTGGAACGACGGGCGTTGAGAGATGAGATTGCCCCATTTGCTGGTCTCCGAAGAGTAAACGCAACCGAAGAATTTACAAAATTGATGCCCACCAGGACGATCTGGAAGAGGGGAAATCCCCCATCATCGCGGGCGTCTTGGTCGGGAGCGCGAAGGCGAAGCACCGTGCCGCTCTGCACATCGATGCGAGTCCGATCGGCCAGCACTGGGGGGAAATCGACGCGGCGCCTGACTCCGGAGATGGGATCCCACACCAGGAACTGGCGCCGCATCGGGCTGTCACGATGCCTACTATGCTGCATACGGCAAGTGACGAAGAGGGGATCGACACAGGGAAGGCGGGAACACAGAAGCCGCTTTCTAGTGAGGAAGACGTAATCGCGTATTGTGCGAGTCGTTGCGTGTCCGGTTTGTGGACCGTGACAGCTGTGGCGTGGGTTAAAAGGAGGAGAAACTATCGATGATTTGAGTAAAAATTAGTCGTTCCCCGTATCTTTCTTTCTTTTCCCTCACGCGATACTCTCACTGGCGGCTCGTGGCGGCCATACACTCCGGCGCCGGCGAGCGGGTGTGACATATAGTATCAGATTCGGGCGATTCCACGGTGCGTTTCTTCACACTCTCTTGATTCGGCGGTAACATCCTATAGTACAGTTGGCTGATCCTCGAAAGGGTTGATATCGGCAATCTGTGCTCAGTTCGCTGAGTTTGGAGGAGGAACACCACGGCTCCCTCGAAGCAAGGAGTACAAGTCCGTCAGGTGGTGGCGGCGATGGAAGAAATGGAGAGCAAGTTACTGGAGGCGGTGAAGGAGTTGACGGAGAAGGCGGCGGCGGTAGACCTGATCCAGGAGAAGTTGGGGAAGATCGACGACAAGCTGGAGCAGCAGACTGATCGTCTCGATCGGATGCAGATCAAGGTGGAGATGTCCATGGCGTCGCTAGGTCATGTGCATCAGGAGCAGGCCATGGTCACGTAGGTCTTGCGGCGAGCTGGGGTGCTCAAGTCTAGTGAGGATGCGTTCTCGGCGCATGAGGAGATGCCTAAGGTAACACAATTTCCGTACCATGCCTCCCCACCCCCTTCCCCTCGCCGATTTGCCATGGATGAGGAGCATTATGGATTTCCCCCTTTTGATTCTGGACGCAATCGTTATGATGGGATGGGTGTTCGCGGGCGGCCTGAGTTTGATGGGCAATTTGGGCGTTATCAGTTGGGAGCACATTATGAGGCAGATAACTACAGGGGTCGTCATGATGGTGATGGTTTTAGGGGCAGACAAGATCACCAATTTAGGCGTAATATGCCGAAGATGGATTTTCCTCGCTTTGATGGTATTGATGCTCCTGTCTGGATTGATAATTGTCTCATGTATTTTGAGTTATATCAGATTCCAGATGAATTTCGTGTGGCTGCCGCTTCCCTCAATTTGGTGGGTAAAGCAGCTCATTGGTATAAGATATGGAAACAGAAAGTGGGCCGACATTTTTGGGAGGATTTTCAGGTGGCAGTGTTACAGGAGTTTGAAGTGAATACTAAAAGGATTAAAACTAATGCCCTTTTGTTGCTTAAACAGACAGGATCTGTGGATGACTATAAGAGTGCTTTTGATCAACTCTTATATCATATTAGGCTCTATGATCATACTGAAATCAGTGAGAGTTGGCTAGTCAGTCACTTTGTGTTGGGATTACAGGAGGCCATTCGCGTACATGTACAAGCTTTGGTTCCTGCCATTGTAATTGCTGCTTACCATCTGGCTGTAGCAAAGGAAAGTGCAATGGAGGAAGTGGCTGATGGGAAGAAAAAGTGACAGTCTAAGAGTTTTGCTGGTAAAAGTCAAGAGAAGCAGAAATTTGCACCAGGAGAACTCTGGAAAGCTCAACAACTTAAGGAGTATAGGCGCATTAATGGATTGTGTTTCAAGTGTGGTGAAAAATTCTCTCCTCACCACCAGTGTGCCATTCCTCCTGTTGCTCAAGTCAATATGGTAGAGACAGTTGAGCAGAATGTAGTGCTTTCTGATGAAGTATTGGAAGCTGTGATCTCCTTGCCTGAACCAACTACTGAAGAAGCAGTGCTTTTGTCTCTCGATGCTATGGCTGGTTGGGGCAACTCTGGCACTATTCACTTGAGAGCATTAATCAATGATCAAGTTCTTTTGATATTGGTTGATTCTGGCAGTTCTCATAGTTTTCTTATTGCTGACATGCATGCATGGTATCTCAATTACACCTGCAACCTCAGCCTGTGCCACCATTGACAGTGCAAGTTGCCAATGACCAACAACTTTCTTGTCAATGGATGTGCCCTAAATTTATGTGGTGGATACAAGGGTATTCCTTCCAGCATGATATGAGTGTGTTGGAGCTAGGTGGCTATGATGCTATTTTGGGCATGGACTGGTTAATGCAACATAGTCCCATGCAGTGCAATTGGGTGGATAAGTGGATCTCTTTCAGTCACAATGGCACTATTATCACACTGCAGGGCATTCACTCTAGTTCTAAAACTGATACTTCTCCTGCTGTAGCAAGCTTATCTCAATTGTTGAAATGGCACAACAACAATGATATTTGGGCAGTGGCTGTACTTCAGTCTAAACCTGTTGAATCTGCGTTATTGTTGCCAGCAGAAGTCCAGCATGTTTTAGACAAATACTCCTCTGTCTTTGCTACCACCTCACAGTTGCCTCCACACAGGTCTTTTGACCATGCCATTACAGTTTTGCCTAATTCAGCTCCTGTAAACTGTAGGCCATATAGATATTCCCCTGCCCAAAAAGATGAAATAGAGAAACAAGTTTCTGAAATGTTGCAGTCAGGGTTGATTACTACTAGTGTTTGCCCTTTTGCCTCCCCTGTTTTGTTGGTTAAGAAGAAGGATAATTCTTGGAGATTTTGTGTGGATTACAGAAAACTCAATGCAATTACTGTCAAAAACAGATTTCCACTTCCTATTATTGATGAACTTCTTGATGAATTAGCTGGTTCTCAGTATTTTTCCAAGTTGGATTTGAGAAGTGGGTATCATCAGATTAAGATGAAAGTGGAGGATGAGTTCAAAACAGCCTTTAAGACCCACCATGGCCATTTTCAGTTTAAGGTTATGCCATTTGGTCTTACTAATGCCCCTGCAACCTTTCAATGTTTGATGAATTCAATTTTTGCTCCTTATATGAGGAAATTCATGTTGGTTTTTATGGATGATATATTGGTGTATAGTAACTCATTGGCTGATCATGTGGTTCACTTGGAGTTGGTGTTTCAATTGTTACAACAACATCAGCTGGTGGCTAAAAGGAGTAAATGTCAGTTTGCACTACAACATCTAGAATATTTGGGACATATCATTTCCAAGTCAGGAGTGGCCACCGATCCCTCCAAAACTGAAGTAATGATGCAGTGGCCTGTTCCTTCCAATGTCACTGAATTAAGGGGTTTTCTTGGTCTGACAGGATACTATAGGAAGTTTGTCAAAATTAAACTATGGATTGTTATCTAAACCATTGACTAATCTTCTTCAAAAGAACAAGCAGTTTCTGTGGACCTCTAAAACTCAGCAGACTTTTGAGCAATTGAAACATGCAATGTCTACAACTCCTATACTAGCCCTCCCAGATTTCACTAAACCATTTGAGATTGAAACTGATGCATGTGCTACTGGCATTGGTGTTGTGTTATCTCAAGCAGGTCATCCATTGGCTTATCTTAGTAAAGCATTGGGGGTAGTGAATCAAAAGCTGTCTATCTATCAAAAGGAGTTCATGGCCATAATGTTAGTAGTGGAGAAATGGAGGCCTTATTTGATCAGAGGACCTTTTGTGATCAAGACTGGCCATAAAACTTGTGCAGTTTAGACTCTCAAGCTTTGGAATCGGAATTACAAAAGAAAGCCATGACTAAGTTAATTGCCCTACAATACCAATTCCAATATAAGAAGGGGTTAGCCAACAAATCGACTGATGCACTATCAAGGGTAGGGCATGTGTTTCAGCTCAAGCTATCTCTGCACTGTATCCCTTGTGGATCCAGGAAATTATTTATTCCTATGCTGTTGATGAGCAAGCACAGAAATTACTTCAGGAGTTGGGCATAGTTCAGTCCAATGAATAGGGTTATTCTCTGAGTGGGGGGTTAATCAGATTTCAAGGCAAAATCTGGATTAGAGCCAATTCAGCACTACAAACTAAGTTGGTGAATACATTTCATTGGTCAGCCATGGGGGGCCACTATGGAGTTCAAGCTACCTTTCAGAGAATCAACAAGTTGTTTGTGTGGCATGGCCTTAAATCAGCTGTTAAGGAATTTGTTCAACAATGTGTGGTGTGCCAGCAAGCTAAACATGAGCTTTGCAAGTATCCTGGACTCCTTAAGCCATTGGAAATTCCTCAAGGGGCTTTACAGGACTTCTCTCTGGATTTTGTGGAAGGATTGCCATTATCTTAAGGTAAAAATGTTATACTTGTGGTGGTTGACCGTTTCACTAAATTTGCTCATTTCCTCCCTTTAAAGCATCCTTATACTGCTATTCAAGTGGCTAAGTTGTTGCTGGATCGTACTGTGTCTTTATATGGGCTACCCAAGTCTTTGGTATCAAATCTTGATGTTGTGTTTACCAGTCATCTGTGGCAACATTTATTCTCCAAAATGAATTTGCCCCTACATATGAGCACAGCCTATCACCCCCAATCGGATGGCCAAACTGAACGAGTCAATCAATGTATTGAAATGTACCTTCGTTGTGCTACTTCTGCTTCTCCCACCAAGTGGTGTTCTTGGCTGCCTCTTGCACAATATTGGTACAATTCTAGCTTCCATTCTTCATTACAGTGCTCTCCATTCAAAGCTTTGTTTGGTTTCGAGCCTCCCTGCAATTTCCTGCTTATATTGTCTGAATTGCAATCAACTGTAGAGAATTCTGAAGCTCACAATTTTCTCCAAGATCGTCAGTTATTTTCAGACATGTTGAGGCATCAACTGGCTAAAGCTCAACATCGCATGAAAGCAAGTTGCTGATGAAAAACGGTCATTCCGGGAATTTGCAGTGGGTGAGCATGTGTTTCTCAAATTACAACCACATGTTCAATGATCAGTGGCCTCTCAACCCTATCCGAAGTTGGCTTTTAAGTATTTTGGCCCCTTTGAGATTCTGGCTCGAGTGGGATCGAGAGCGTATCGCCTCAAGTTACCTGAGCAGAGTACTATCCATCCTGTGTTTCTCATTTCGCAACTTAAGGCTTTTGTTCCTTCTCATGTTCCCACTTTTTCAGGCTTACCAACACAGGTTCAGCTAGATGTTGCAGCTCTAGAGCCAACAGAAATTCTGGAGCGTCGTCTAGTCAAGAAGGGAAATGCTGCATTGGTCCAAGTACTGGTCCGCTGGGGTTCTCTACCACCGGCGTGTGCCACATGGGAGGACTATGATGTACTTCGCGCTCGCTTTCCTTCAGCTCCAGCTTGGGGACAAGCTGGGATTCAGGGGGCGGCAATGTCACGATGCCTACTGTGCTGCATACAACAAGTGACGAAGAGGGGATCGACACAGGAAAGGCGGGAACACAGAAGCCGCTTTCTACTGAGGAAGACGTAATCGCGTAGTGTGTGAGTCGTTGTGTGTCCGTCTTGTGGATCGTGACCGCTGTGGTGTGGGTTAAAAGGACGAGAAACTCTGTATGCAAACTATCGATGATTTGAGTAAAAATTAGTCGATCCCCGTATCTTTCTTTCTTTTCCCTCACGTGATGCTCTCACCGGCGGCTCGCGGCGGCCATCCACTCCGGCGCCGGCGAGCGGGTGTGACACGGGCTGAGGATGAGGACGAGGCCGTCGTGGCAGTCGACGATCCTGCATGTGAGGCCGTCGTCCCCGTCGAAAAGCAACGAGAAGCGCCCGCTTGCTGCTGAGACGCGGTGGGAAGGAAGGAGATGCTGCCCCACGCATGGCTGGAGAAGAAGCCGAGGAGGGGCCAATGATTGCAGATGGCGGTGGCGCGCGGGAGGGATGAGGGTTGCGAGGATCTCTGACTAGGAGGTCAT
>CM002480.1:6573855-6585291 GCA_000325765.3 Leersia perrieri
AAATTAGCAAGCCTTTTGGGTTTTGGCATCTCCACTCCAAAGGTCATCATATGGGGTTGTCCCTACTCTTCAAGAACCCAAAAAAATATCTTACTTTCTTCGTTCAAAAATACTTGTCGTTTTGGGTTTTTGTTTTGTAGTGTTTGACCCTTCGTCTTATTGAAAAAATTATTGTAAATAAAAAAGGAGAAGTCACACCTAAAATATTTTTTTATAATAAAGCAAATCACAAATAAAATAAATAAAAATTTCATAAATTTTTAAATAAGATGAAAGGTCAAACGCTACAACACAAAAACCTAAAACGACCACTATTTTAGGACAGAGATAGTAAACTCTAGCAATAGCCCTTATTTCTTAGTCCCTATTTTATTTTCTGTTCTATTTCATCCTACACTTTATGTTTATGTTTAGTTTAACACCGAGTAACTCAAATATGAACATTTTAGTTTAATAAGCATGCGTCCACTTTCATATAATAAGAAGTAATATCTCCATGTTGCATTCTTAATCTGGACATTTTAGCACAATAGCACTACTGAATATTCAGTTGCTTCTCAAATAAAAAAAATTCAGAATATCCAGGTTGTTTATCAGACATGCTATCTGTTCTAATTAATCTTGTAGCTCTAGTTTTTTGCCATTATAACTCCAGTATGTTCATTTGGCTCATGCTTTTACCTTGCAAGCGTGCAATCGTACAATAATTCTTTGGCGGGGTGATTTAATGTCAACTTCTTGCCTGCCCATTATGCTGTTCCCATCTTTGGCCCTGTTCCCAAAAAGTTATTTTTTCAAAAACATCACATCGAATCTTTTGACACATGCATAAAACATTAAATATTGATTAAAATAAAAACCGATTACACAGTTAGGATGAAAATCGCGAGACGAATCTTTTGAGCCTAATTAGTCCATGATTAGTCATAAGTGCTACAGTAACCCATATGTGCTAATGACGGCTTAATAGATTCGTCTCGCGGTTTTTTGACACTCATGTAATTAGTTTTTTAATTAGTAGCTGAAATAGCCTTTCGACATCTGGTCAAATGTCTGATGTGACATCTATATCAAAAATTTGGTAATTGAATAAGCCCTTCATTCTGAAGATTTAACCTTGCTAGGTAACATAGGGGTTGTGAATAAAAAAGGGTTAATTGAAACAATACTACTCTAATTTTGCTAAATTGGAGATATGATATCCTGACTCACATGTCATTAACTCATATGGACACCACGTGTCATTCGGGATAAGAGTGACATATATTCAACATTGTAAAATTAGGGCGGCATGATCCAAAAAAAAAAAAACGTAAGACATGTTCTGGATTGATTATCAATTCTGTTCAGCCGTCGACGAGCCTATTACGCCCAGCGACCCAGAACCCCATGGTCAAAGCTCAACAAGCTGCAAAGCTGTGGTCCATCGTTGGAATTAAAAAGTGTCTGACCATCGCAATTGGATTATTTCGGGCACGCACAAGAAGAAATGTTATTAGTATATAATTAATTAAGTATTTACTATTATAAACTTTAAAAATGGATTTATTTGACTTTTTAAAAGAAGTTTTATATAAAAAAGTGTTGTGGGGAACGCCCAGACCAGGTTCTAAACGTTCCCGCGATCACATAACTGCCTATGAAGTTCAGTTATGTACAGAACGATACAGAAACAGTAACTTCAATAATTATACAAACCGTAAAGATTCATAGTACAACACCGACTCAACTTACACACGCAACGGGTCTATGGCCTTACCCTTACAACCAAAACATGTAACTTCACACCACAGAAACTGCCTGAGCATAAAGTTGACCTAGAAGTCAAAAACCTCATCTTCGTCCTACACCTATGGGTCCACTGCTTCTTCAGTGGCTTCTCCTGTAACTTCTTGACCGGCTGGAGCAGCAAATATGCAAGACTGAGTACAAATGATACCCCCAAGTCATGCTAGGAAAATTTAAAGTAATGCAAAGGATAATAAGGAATGGAATTGGTCTAAACCTTAGTAGTAATTCACAACAAACCCATTTATAAATAACATAAAGTTTAAAAGGTTCCTTATCATATGCCATTCAATTACCAAATTTAAACCATACCAAAATTACTTATGCCAATAATCTGGTGAAATCTGGAATCACCCATAGACATAACTCCATCAACCGGGAGTACGGCGTATTCGAATACTGTTCGACTCTACAGCGTCTGCCCAGCGTTACCCGCCCGATACCCAAAACTTATATAGAGTTGGGATAAAAAAATGAACACAAGCTCAAACTTCTCTCCATCCTGCCTGACGAGTAAAGGTCGTGTCGGTCGTCGGCCTTGGCGGGCCCACACCGAAGTTGCACCCGACTAACCTCGACAACCACTCATCAGTACGAGATACCAAAGGCATTAAAAACGGACCTTTGGATCCGTCAGTGGCGCGGCCCACTCCGATACTCTCAATCAAAGTTAACCATCACTTGAGTCCAAAAGAACCAATACACAGAAAGGCCTCAAAACGACACCAAGATGATATAACCGGTTAACTTCAAAATTAAGCGGGTGATGGGGTCCATTTGCAGCATTTTAATCCACCGGGATTATTTTCATTCAAGTCCGATTACTCGGTCGTGACGGATGGGCGTAAACTATGTCACTTATATTAGCAAAAGGGTTGTAACCTTAATTTTACAAATGAACCGAAGCATCTCCATAAAATCTTATAACCTGGCATAATTCACATAATAACCATTCTTTCCAGTATACTAACATGTTTAACCTAGGTTAACAAAGGGGTAACAAGCTCAATACCAGGGTTGGTCACAGATATAACAATAATAATGTCTGGTTTTTCTATGTTAAAATATTCGAACCAAATTACCATATATAGCTATGCAAGCTATATAGTACTTCAAAGGTAAGCACAAGCTACCCAAAATAAACCTCTAACTCCAGATTAGGTTCAATGATGATCAAAGATGCATGACTTGTCTTCAAACTCGGCGTAGTCGTACCACTCTTGTCCGCCTAGGCTGCAATGGCATAAGTGTCCGCGGCGAACTCCGATTCAACTCCTTCGGCCCCTTCCGGATCGGTAACGACGTAATCAATCGATACGCAAATAAAACAAAAAGAATAAACAAATAACTCCAAAAGAATAAACAAACCCAGAAGGTGCGAATGGAAGTGAGATTAGGGTTTGTGGAATAATTTGAGAATTTTTGGATTTTTTGGAGTTTGAAACCTAGAGTTTGATATTTTGGTCACGGCAACAAAGTCTTGGATTGCGACGAAAATGGTTCCAATGGATTTGGAATAATTCTAGGAGTCCGGAATAGGTCTCGAATTTTGATTTGGTGGTCACATGGTCAAATAAACAAATAGAATAGGAATTAATATTTTCTGGATTTAGTTTTCAATGGAAAATTGGAATTTCTCTCTCCTTTCTCTCTCCTCACGATGGTTGGCTGGTAGAGAGCAAACGCCGGCGGCGCAGGGGCCAGTTCCGGCGAGGGGGTCGCCGGTTTCCCGGTCCCCGGGGGGCAGCGCACCTATTCCCTAGGTTCCCGCCGGCGGCGGCGCTCCGGCGGGGCTGGCGACGGCGAGCTGCAACGGCGGCGCTCCGGCGAGGTCTGGCCGGGGCGGCCGGGTCTGGGAGCATCAGTGAGGCATGGCGGAGCTCATGGTGCTGACGGATTGGCGCGAGGTAGCCGGCAGCGGCGTGGCGACGTGCGAGCAGCGGCGGCGGATCAGAGCAGCCACTGTACAGGCGGTGGCGCGGGAGAGCTCCGGCGAGCTCTGGCGGAAATCTCGCCGGGGAAAAAGAGGGGAATTGATCAAAACAACATGGGGGTTCCATTTTTACGTTAAGTTTGGGCTAGGAGGAACGATGGCGATGAATTTTAGAGAATTCGGCGGAGGCAATCAAAACCCTAGTTTCTGTATTTCGGCTTTGGCGACGATGATACAGGCGACGATAGGCGATGCGGCTTTAAGAGACGTCGAAGAGGAGGCAGAGGCGAAGATTTTTCATGTCGGTAGCAATTGACGAGGAAGTACGGAGGATGAGATAGAGGGGGTTAATACTGGAGGCAATGATGGTGATGATGTACAGAGGTGAGCTCGAGAGGATGAACTGGAGCTTGAAGATAATCTTTGTAAGGCAGTGGCTAGCCTCTTGCGTTTGTGGTTGCATGCATGAGAGACACGTATGGGAGTTTCTCTGCTTTGGTTGGAATAGCGATGAAGATGGATAGAGATGGTGCAGAGGTAGCAGCGGCAAGCAGCTGCGTGGTTCGGTTCTGGAAGATGTGCGAAGCGGCTGCGGCAAGGCTTCGAGTAGAAGAGTCAACGACGGCTTACGGCGTTCACACGTACAGGGGCGGTGGAGAGAATTGGGTCGGGCTGGAGTTACTGAACTGGGCCAAAAGAGGGAAAAGGTTTGTGTCGAGTCAGGGAGGAATTTCATCGGTTGTTATATGGATGCGCGGACCCGACCGCGGAAAATTTGGATGAGTGGATTTGCACTTTTGGGAGAGAAAATTAGGCCAGACTGGATTGGGCTAGAGGGAAATAAAAGAAAGGAAGAAAGATCATGGGCCGGGCCAAAAATAAGGTCGGCTATGAGGAGGAAATTGACGGTCCGATGACAATGCGGACACGTCGGCGAGGGAGACGAGATGGGAATTTTGCACTTTTGGGAGAGGGATAAACAGAAGGGGAGAAAAGAAAACTCGAAAGAAACTCCAACAATTTTTTTTTTGAAAAAGAACAAAACGAAAAACTCCACGCGAGGTTTTCGAAATTCACAAGAAAAGAAAAACTATTTTAAAAAGTTGTAAATTTTAGGGCTGTTACAAGTGTTTTCAAAAAATGCACCAATTAGCGGCTTGGAAAGCGTGCACACGATAATCCGATAAGTAAAAATCCAAAAATAGCTGAAAAGAACTCGCCCTTAGCTAAGAAAACAACTAGGCCTCCTTGGCTAGCCCAATAGTTAAGCAGCAGGGAATGGGTGGACGTTTGGTCTGACCGAATAAATCGGTTTCGGTTATTCGGTTTGTTGCAAATTTCGGTTAGTGCAAACTTAAGACCGATCGGTTAGTAAAAAAAATGAAGACCGAGCAATTCGGTTTCGGTCATTTCAGTTCGGTCTTCGGTCGTGACCGAATTTTCTTAGTGATGTTACAAGATGTAGAATATCAGATTAAAACCCTGTTTGGATCAAAAAAATCCCTGAGACTTCTAGAAAAAAGTCCATACGAATCCAAATAGGAGGGGCTATTTTAGGGACTTTTTTGTGTAGTCCCTAAAAATTAAATTAGAAGTCCCTGGGGACTTGCTTATTGGGACTTTTTATTGCCTCTTTACTGGCCTGCCCCTCCCCCACGTGCACTCTCTTTCCTTCTCTCTTCTCCACCCAGCGACAGTTGTGGCGGCGGCAGATCTCGGCGACGGCAGCGGTGACGGGTTCGGCGACGGCGGCGGATCCAGACAACGGCAGCAACGGCGGCAGATCCCGATGATACCGACGCCCTCCCCTGTGCAGCAGGACACCCCGACCGCCGCCGCGTCCCCTGCAGCTTGTGGTGGAGGAAGAGCTTGAAGAAGACGCTGTAGATCTTCGCGCCGACGCCCGGCATCGCTCTCCCTCCTCACCTGAGGCCGACGCCAACGGATCCGCACATCTGATGAACCAGCAATCGAATAAGCCCGCATCCTAGATCTGGAAACAACCGGCACTGCCGCCGTTCAGCAGCTTCGATTCATGAGGAATCCAGATCGCGTCAAAATCGTACGCCAACCAACAGCTGAGAGTTCCGGATCCCGGCAACGCAAGCAAGCGGGCAAGCAGGGGCAGGAGGGGTATGGTCCTAGGGGTATTTTAGTATTTTTACAGTCCAGGGACTACTAAAAGTCGTCCTTAGATCCAAACATGCTCTAAGAAGGGAGAAAAATCAGAAGATGCAAACATAAGATCGAAGAAATCCCTTCCACCCTCTGCATTGCGCAGGTGCAAGCAAATCAATCACATGAAATCGCACTAACAAGTAGCATTAAAAGTCAGCCAACATCGTTCAACAAAAGAAAAAAACAGCAAGCAAGCATCTAATGTTTGTGCTTCAGCTAGGAACAGACAAAGCACAAATCAGCGTATCCAAATCGAAGCAGCCATGGGAGGCTCGGAGTGGAGGACGCGTCACGACGTTCTCCGACGGAGGACGAGGCACAGTCGGCTCGTGTGACGCGCAAGTTACGGCAGGTGGCGACGAGGCCTCGACTCCTCGAGTGTGGTATCGCTATCTGTGTGGTTGTGAGGAGGGGGCGGCGGCGGTGGCGTCTATCGAGCTTGCGCGCGAGGAAGGCTGGGACATGGGGATTTAGGGTTTCCTATGATGGTTAGGTAATAGGCCTACTAGGCTATTGGGCCAAAATCGGTCAGTTCGGTGAGTTCGGTTAATCATGCCCTAAAACCGAATTGAACGAGGAAATTTCGGTTAGTTGAGAATGAAGACCGAACCTATGACCGAAAATCTCGGTCTCGGTTAGTTCGGTTTCGGTTCCGGTTAGTTCGGTTCGGTTTTTCGGTCATGGTTATTTCTGCCCACCACTAATAACTAGAAAATGGATTCACACATATTGATATTATATGGTATTTCCTTGGCCAAAGATACACCAAACTAAAATTATAGAAATTTAAAACAATTTATCAGTACACATGTGATAGCCATATATAACTTTTCAAACATGCATGCCCAAAATAGCATTATCATAGAAAATTAAAAACGGTTTTATAAGTACTCGTATGAACCGACAGTCTGATACTAAATGAGTGCCGGCTATTAAAACTAATAGATTTTTTTTGTCATGAAAGATTGCATAAACATCATATTGGCGCCCCGTGTTATCACTGGTTACTACTATAATTTAATTTTGGAAGTTATTTTCTATTTCAACCATTTTTCCTATTTTTATTATATGGCAGACGCGTGCACACATCACTATACACGCAAAATACATTTACACACGCAAAAGCATCAGCAAATGCTGCTGTAACACACTCAAAGAGTCGGAATATATTCACTGGCACCAGAATTTGAACTTTGGTGGGAAGAGTCATACATCTCAACTCCTCCACCAGCCCACCACCCTGGTGGACAAAGTAGTACAGCCCGACTGCCGACTCCACCACCGCATAGCCGGTACTTCTCAATAAATTTATGTCATGTCTATGTTTTGAGATCACATTTAATTTTTTACGACTTTAGTTTCTTCTTTTGCTATTTATTGTGAGGTGGCCCTCTTCCTCTTGTCTTCCTCCTTCTTCCTCCTTTTTTCTCCCCTTCTTCCTTCTCCTCCACCGCCGGCTTCCACCGCTTCCGCCGTCCGCCGCCTACCCCGCCTCCCGGGCTCGCCAGCACTGGAAGGACGTCAACGGCGCCAACGAGCCCCTCCCTCCGCCGGCGAGCCCTCCCCGCCTGTTCCCCCTCCTTGCCTTCAGCGATGGCGGTGCCGCCGTCGCTTGCCCCCCCCGCCTACCCCTCCCACCGCTGGCGACCGCCTCGCGGCTCCGGCGGCGCCGCCGCCCGCCTTGCCCGCCACCCGCCGTTGGTTCGGCCGCCGCCTGGCAATCCCTCTAAACCCGCCGGCGAGCCCCCCTCTTCCCCCTCCTCCCCCATCCTAGCCCGAAACCCTAAATACAGGGGCCTCCGCCATCGCCGTCGAGGTTTGCCGTCTTTGTCGCCGTTGTTGGATACGAGCGGGACGGCGCCGTTAAGATCTTAACGACGTCACCCTACTCGTCCAATCGTCGTCGTTGTCGTCGCCGGCGCCGCCCCGACCGCCGCTCCCCCTCGCCTTCCGCTGTCTCTCCTCGCCTCTAAATCCGCCCTGGAGCCGCACGGGGGATACGCGCTATCGCCCTCCGCACGACGCGTGGCAGGTGCGCGCCGATCAGGGGGCGCACATGATTGCTAGATAGCCTCCTCGCTTGAGGCCTCGAGCGAGTCATCTCACCATGTATCAGTCTCCATTTCTCCGACCGCTCGAAACCCGCGCCGCCGCCGCCGTCGCCGTCGCCACACTCCGGCGATGGCGGCGCCGCACCCGCTTCTGGAAGACGACGACCTCCTCGGCGAGATACTCCTCCGCCTCCCACCGCGTCCCTCCTCCCTCCCGCGCGCCTCCGCCTTCTGCAGCCGCTGGCGCCGCCTCCTCACCTCCGACACCTCCTTCCTCCGCCGCTTCCGCGCCCGCCACCGCCGCGACGCGCCCCTCCTCGGCGTCTTCGAGGAGGACGTCTTCTTCACCCCCACCATGGATCCCCCCGACCGTATCCCGTCGAACGGGGCCCGCTTCTCGTTGCCCCTCGACCAGAACGGGGAAGACCACAGGGTCGTCGGCTGCCGCGACGGCCTCGTCCTCATCCTCGAGCCGTGGCGGCGCTACTTCCTGGTGTGGGACCCCGTCTCCGACGAGCTCCGCCACGTGGCCTTCCCACCGGAGCTGGATCTGATTCAGAAAGCTGAGTACAACGGGGCCGTGTTCCGCGCCGGCGGCGGTGGATTCCCCTTCGAGGTCGTGTTGGTGGGCAGCGACAAGCAACGAGCCTTCGGTTGCGTTTACTCGTCGGAGGCCAGCAAATGGGGAAATCTCATCTCATCACCACTTCCACCTTTGGTTAATGGGATTGACACTGAGGTTGCTGGTGTCCTGATTGGGGATTCCCTCTACTGGCAGTTTTCGGGGATTTGGGGTGGACACTTCCTTCAGTTCGATCTGAACAAGCAGAGGCTAGCTATGATCGATGTGCCAATGAATCTGTCTGGTGGTAATTTACAACAATTTTGTGTCATGCCGGCGGAGGATGGCAGCCTTGGAATTGTCTCTGTGTTGAAATAGAACGCCACGATTTGGAGGGCCAAGACTGCGGTCTCTGAAGGTATCGTTTCTGGATGGATGATGGAGAAAACAATTGATCTGGACAAGCTCCTATCATTGAATTTGCAAGAGCAAGGCGAGAGCAACCCGTTCCTAGTGGGATTGGCTGAGGATCATAATGTGATTTTCCTAGGGTCGACTGCTGGTGTTTTCATGGTCCATCTCAAGTCTATGGAGTTTAAGAAAGTTTCTGAAGTATGTGGTGACAAGCTCGTTTTTCCGTTTGCAGGTGTTTACGCTGCAGGTAATTAATAGCATGGCTTTACATTCCATTGCATGACTCAACCAAGTTGTTTGTGATGATAGGTTTCTGCATGCTTTTCGTATCCTTAAGTATCAGGAGCCGTATCATTTGACTTACCATGGCAATGTCACAACATGACATTCCTTCTATCCTAGCTGGCTGCTACTAAAACAATGGCCAAATATTATTAGGCCTTTAATTAACTGCACATAGTGTATCCAATTGGGCCGTAGCTTATGGGATGAAGGTCCGGCCCTGGCAGGGCGAGCAGGTTGATGGCCCTGGGCCCCGGCCAGTTGAGGGCCCCCAAGAGATGTACATATATGTAGTTTACTGATCTATATTTAGCTTAATTAAAGTTGCATTACCGTGTGAGTAGCTAAGCAACCCGCCAGTAGAGTAAAAGAAGGCAAATTAAATTGGTCCGGCATCAATGCATGGCTCTATTTAGAACATGCATCTTCCTTTTGAAACTATTATCAATTATTTTATTATAGTCAAATTAATACCGATTTTGTATTGATTTATATGAATAATCCAAAGCTAACTCGGTTACGTCTTTTCTTATGGTTCCTCTCAACATTCCTTGTGGACAACTTTTCGACAATTACCATCTATTTTTTCGATTCTGCTAAAAATATGGCACTGGATTTTTAAGGAATAATAATCTTGCATGATTATACTATAATTGTATCTTTATATCATTATGTATAAGTATACATAATTAAATTCCATGTGTTTTTAATGAATGTGTAATATTTATTAAGTTACATAAAAGAATGTAAAAGTTAAAATGAAAATTTGGTATAGTTAATATATAATTACATTATAGTTATGTTTGCATGATTTTTGCCCAAAAAATATGGTGCTAGATTTTTAACGAAATTTTCTTTAAAGACCCAACATACGCATTGCCTGCTTGGTAAAGAGAGAACTGTATAAAATTTATAAGTAGATGGGGCAAAGCAAAAAGATGTGGATATTTTTCTATATAATTAAAAAATAATAACATACTGCTACCTCCATCCTAGAACATAGCAACCTAGGAGGGGATTTGACACCTCCTAGGACAAAGTATCTGAACATATGGCATGATGCTTGATGCATTTTTACATGTTATTGGAGATTCTGTTGCTAAGTGTTTAATTTTTAAAATAATTTTGGAAGCTATTTATATAAAAGTTTTTATCAATGAATAATTTACTTTTAGGATTTGTAGTGAAGTGTCAGCTATAAATCCATATCTTTAGCATGTGGTTGATTAGTTGATTGAAATTTAAATAAACCATATGGACATACATTTTGTACACATTTACAATTTGGAGTACTTGTAGGGCATGTAACACTCGCGCTTTAGTTATGCTTTATATGATATGTGAATCTGAACACTTTTTTGTAGCTGAGGGTCATTTTGTAAATTACAATTTACTATAGGACTTAAATGTGTTGCATTGTTTATCCTTTTCCATTTATAAACATGCAAGAAGAGAAGGTACTGCCATGCTGGAACCCTCCGGAACCCTTTGGTTTAACTATTTTAATTTTAAATGATGTGGCTCATTTTAGTTGCATCTTGAGATTCACCTTTCACTTGTTAAGATTAAGATTTCATATGTTATACTGCTGCACATACTGTGTATAGCGTCAACACTACTTATCTGAATCGACGAATTGCCGGATAAAAAAATGAGATAAAAAAGAGGATAAAGAATGGTGTGGCGAGGTGCTGCAGAGCCAAGAACTTGTGCAACTTAGTAGTATGGAGGCAACACTGCTAATCTGAATCAACTTGTCGGCCCTTTCGAGCCCCTAGAGGTCGTTGATGCAGCAAATTGGAGGAGCAATGCCCATTGGAGGGCGTACACCTGAGTTGGAAGAAGGTGGAGAGTGCTTCCGGTGGGTATTGCCGTCCAATGTTTGCTGCATCAGCGACCTTTAGGAATTAGAGAGGGCCTACGCGGCGCTGCCACTACCGCTTGTCTGCCCGCGAGATAGCGCTATGGCAGTGACCTGATGGCCAATGGGATGCAAGAGTAGATGGGGGGCATGAGGAGAATGGTGAAGTATGAACATGAGGATGAGCTCGGAGTTTGGGAGGAGATGGTGGCGGCGAGATTGGATTTGATTTCAAGAGCATTTTGTTTTTCTTATTTTTGTGCAAGGACGATGCACGTGTAACGGAAGGAAGGTTTAGCCAATAGCGTTTGCTGTGTGAATCACCCATCATTTGAGCGAATGCTACCATGTTGTGTGTGTGTTGGGG
>CM002480.1:6585321-6661433 GCA_000325765.3 Leersia perrieri
TTGATCCTAGGAGCGATCACAGCCATTAAATATAGCAGACACCATTGTTGTTATGTTCTTTTTTATTAAGTATGTATAGATAACATTTTTTTTTGAAATGATTGCAAATAGATAACAAATAAGTTATCTTTTTTATTTTCAGTCTAAATTTGTCTACATTAGAATAGCCAAACAGATGACTATATTTCATATTGTTCTGAAAAATATTGCTTTGATGTGATGGAAGATAAGTTTTGCATCATTTATTCCTATGTGGTCTGAAAATTGAGTTGACCCGAAGAGCATCCTCTAACTTTAAAGTCATGGTGACAGAGGATCTCATTCCATAGCTGTGATAGATATCCTATATTATTATTAGCCACCTTTTATATATTTTTGACTTTTCGTGAATCTCAGCGTTTTGATCTACTTCTTTATGCTGGTAGGCATGGCCATCAACGATGGAAATGTTGAAGATGATTAATGTTATGGACAATATTCAGCATCGATGATGGACCCGTCACCCATGGCACTCAATGTAGCACGGGTCGTCTACTGTGCTATAATCTTTTGCTTCGTGGAATCGTAGCGGTGCTATGAGAACCTTAGAGGTGAACTAGTAGGGTTAAATTCTCTAATCTTATACAGTAATTGTCATCTACTGGAGACTTTCAGTTGGTATGAATCAGTCAGTTACCATGACGGGCTTTGCTTTAAGAAGTTGTTTGTTTGCTTGTCTTCTGAGCTTGCACATCTTAATTCTGAAGCTAGCTCACCGTTAACCAGCCTGGTGCAAATTTATTTTTTCTCGATTTTCTTTCAACTTTTCAGTACCCTTTTTCTGATTCATGCCCACCAATATATTTTGAGCCCCCAATTTCTCTTCAGCACTACCTGAGTTTCACTTCACTAGATCATTGGATGGTTGATGAGGTTGATGAATGACGAGTAATATACATCCATCCAAAGCAGCTTTGCACAGAGAAAACCAAAATGAAGCATATACAGCTGACCACTTGTGTCGCTATGAAGTTTTGAACTCCTTCCTGAGCGTACCCCTAGCAGCCAGCTCCTCCCACCACCGCGGACCGAGGCTGCAACAGCTGGTGTAGAATCAGCAAAGCAAATTAGTTTGGCACCAAGAAAAAAATGACACCATGGTTGTGATTAGTCTTATTTTGTTCTTCGTAGGGTTCTTATTGGAGCTGAATCATCAAAATCGTTTCCACCTTAGGTCTCTCAATGCAGCTGAATCACCCTGTTGGTTTCAGCATTCGTGTTGTCGACATCCTTTTAATATAAGATCACATTATGAACTAGAAATCCAATAATCCTTTTCAAGATACTTTGCACTATGAGCCTGCCAGCAATCATGGTGAGCTGCAAACCATTGGGTTTATTTGAACTTAACGACGATGAAGGGAAGGGGGTACGGCAGCAGGCCTGCCAAAAAAAAAAAAGAGCTAAACTGAGGCTCGCGAGGTGCTTGAGCTCCCTCTCGTACTCGAGCCGAAATACATGTTTTACTCTTTAGGTATAACTAGACCTAATATCCAAGCTAGTAAAGCTATCAAATTTGGTTGAATTTGACAGGATGATTTATTATATGAGAAATACTAAGAAACGTGTTCACGTCACCTGATGAAAGATGAGCAGTGCTCGATGCCACTCCTGTTGCCGCTCCGGTCCGGGCACACCGGACGTGCTTCCTCCTGCACAAGCCGGCCACATCCAACGTTATTACCGCGCCGACTAGCCCACGACACCCCAGACCACGCCCGATGCCGTTCTCACGCCGACCAGCCGTGCACAACGCCCCCCTCCCCCTCTCCATCCTGACATGTCCTCCTATGTCAGCATCTACATGGGAACATACGCTTTTTTTGCTGGGTCTTTTGTGTCGCTCTCGCCTCGATGCCCGGTCTATTAGGGGATTGGGGGCGGATGATCTCGTGTTCGATGCAGTGATTAAGACCGTGCTGCTCGTGTGGTTTCGGTGAGGTAATAGGCGTGGTACCTCAGGATACCAGACATGAAATCTGGGTTTCATGGTCGGTATCACATGATGCCGAATTTGGTCGGATTTAGTACCCATGATCTTACTTTTTTTTTATGACAATCAACAAGTTTGTTGATGGGCGGCCGTTCCATAATTGCTCTCTTATTATATAGAAGAGCAATGATGTGCAATTTATAAGGTTATACGGACAAGGATTTTTAGAACTTAGGGGTATATACACCTATGTTTTGCATGCGGCTCAGATAGTTATATAAAAATTTAAAAAAATTTGGTTAGATGTATAATGATAATATAAGTTAGTTCACAAACATTCAACTTTAAATTTGACCTACATTTGGACATATAAAAATAACAAAATTTGACACTGCAGAGTGTAGATATAATTTGTTATTTTAGTTTCTCCAAATATAGGTCAAATTTGAAGTTGCATGTTTGTGAACTAACTTATATTATCATAACACATCTAACCAAATTTTTTCAAATTTTTATATAACTATTTGAGCCGCATGCAAAACATAGTTATATATACCTCTAAGTTCTAAAATGACTTTCCTAGGTTATACATATACATTTTGCAATTTATAGGGTCAAACATATGTCTTCTGTTGTAATTAGGTTATCAATGTCAATTTTATGTAGTATATAGTAATACAATGCAATTTTAAGACGAGTACAATTTAAGTAGATGTTATATTCTATTTAGGAAGTCATCTGTCCATGCAAATTTGTGAGGTTGGTCAGAGACGGACGGCCTGTGACAGCCTGACTCAGAGATGACTAAGATCCCCTAACTTAAAGTCATGGAAACATTAGCACTAACATGTGGAGCCCATAGTCAATATGCCAACGTCTTAAGTGAGCAAGGTAGGGCACTACCCTAAGTCAGAGGAGCTTCATCCGACTCAGAGCGTAGCCTCCTCTCTTTGGACGGTGAGCAGAAACTGTATAATTCAGTCTGGGGCGGACTGTGCAGTAGCGCCAAACGGATGATTGCAAGCTTTTACCATTGCAACTGCGGTCTGCAGCCACATTGCTGGCAATTGCAAATTTGCAGCGGGGCTAGCTGGTGTACATCAACTGTTATGGAGATGGTGTTTTGCCAAATTGTATACTGACTTTCTGGGGTTTTCATCACAGCAAACACATGACCGATGCTCACGCAGCTCACTACTAGGTTGTGTAATTTGCAATCTTTGTTGAATTCGTTGATCAAATTAATCTGTACAAAAATACACGTGCATTCATGGTTCATCGCACTTTGGAGCAACCTCACTCCAGAAGTTATTATAGCAACAAATAACAGGCAAATTTTCTATGTTTCACAGACGCACGCAATACAACGAGCACCCAATCCGGATCTTAAGCAACATATATGTAAGAATTAAGTCTTCAGGCCAATCACCAGCAATACCATATTTCTAGGTCTCCAGGATTATCAGCAGTCACCTCATACGTCTCTAAGAGCACATGTATATGCCGTATTAGCTTACATACACCAACATCAATGCACATTGTTAACAGTCAAACTTGCCTCAGAGGCCCGGAGGACAACCAAATGAACTAACTACTTAGAGCTGACAGCCCGACGCTATTGCATTATAAGTCCAAGCAAGTAAAAGCCATCATGGCAACTGATTAATACCATCAGGATGTCTCCAGTAGATGAAAATTACAAGATTAGATAATAAACTCCTAAGTAGCTCACCTCAGGTCCTTACAGCAATATCTAGCACCAGCACGAAGCCATGAGTACTCATGGGAGACAGGGAGAGGAAGGGAGATAGATCAATACATTGCTTAATTCATAACGTGAAATGGCTGACCATTTTACAAAATGGCCACCAACAAGATTCTCTGTAAAAAGGGGCCGGTGAAACAACTCTAATAAAAATATATGTAAAGATACTAGCAACTAAGGACATCTAATCGCTTAATTGTCTCTGCTTGCTGGTGGGTTGTGGCCTTATGGTGCCATGCTGGATGCACCGTGTGTGTGGCCTCCCCTCGTTAGACATTCATACCATGATGTGGCTGACCATTTTATAGAATGGCCCTAAGAATAATCTTTGTGAAAGACAGAACCAACTTCGAAGGAAAACATAACCAAAGGTAGCGACTAAGAATATCTAATCCATTAAGTATCCCAGCCTGCTGATATCCTTATGGTACCACACTGCGTGCACCATGCGCGCCACTTGGGCCAATTGTTGATACTGAACTGCGACCACAGTTCTGTTAATGCTCATTACTTCCATCACTAATCACTACACCATGTCCTACAAGCTGCAGCAGCTTATCTGTCGCTAAAAGCCACATATAGCATCCTGTCTGTGGCCAAAGGTATTTTGTGACAGAAAATGTGTGTCGGAAGAAACCCTGTCGCTAAAGGGCTTTGGCGACAGACAAAGCTTTAGCGTCAGACAGTCTGACCCCTATAATTACCTATGTCGACAGACATATATATGGCGACAGACAAGTTGATGATAAAAATACATTTGGCGACACATTGTCTGACAGCAGGCTCACTTACCATCAAAAATACTATTTCACATTATTTCACGTTTACATGTTTACATGTACATTTCAGGCATTATCTCAACATATACCAATAATCACTCCAAACGCCTGATTTATTTCATTCATTAAATCAACATGTACATGCCATTACCCTCAACATAGAGTATTGTGAACAAAAATGCGAAGGCAAGGAAGTATCTTTACATGAAAATCTCTAAGTGTGGTAAGTCCTTTTGGCTTCACACAAATTACTTGACTGAAAGATGATAAACCTAAACTAAGCTATATTTTGTGAAGTAACCAGGAGATAGTAGCACGGACTTGACCATATGTTACAGCCACATCCACCAAACGTCAAGGCAACAACCCAGCATGAAGAATCTGAAAACAAGAATGAGGTACATGAATAAATAAAAATATGTTAAGATGTAGATCTAAATAAAAAAGGAAATACAAAAACAAATAGTGTATGCCTAGTTTTTTTCCTGACATCTGATAGACATGGTTTGCAAAACCACAGCAGCTGTGATAGTTAACCAGAGCAGAGCATATGCCACAAATAAAACATGTAAATGTCTAAGAGCTACACAGGTTGGCCAAACAAAATAGGTGCGCATACTAAGTAAATCAGACTATTCCCACTTTAAGCTCAATATGTGAAATATTACTTTGATATTCAAGAACAAATGGGTAACACATCAACTGGATGCACTGAAGACCAGAATTCTTTTTCATTCTGAATTGCAAATAAAGAATTTCCTTTAGCACGGGTTTTTATTTATTGTATACTACTAAAATCCAAAAATTGAGATGGTCTCGTAGAACAATAAAAATAGAGTAAATTTCACTTTAGTCCAAGTTTTATTACCCTAGTTACATATCAGACCAGCCATGAGCGTTTGGCCGTGTGCTGCTCGTTGCCACGGACCATCCCCATCCATGCCCTCCACGTGAGACATGAAGCTCGACGCGACTTCCCAGGTTCCTAATTCCCCAATTCAACCTGAGTAGATAACCACAACAGAGGATGCCACAACTAGAGCAGCACCCGTGGCTAAGATCGATCAGCAATGGTTGGCCAAACAAAATAGTGTGTATATCGAGTAAATCAGTTTTTATTCCCACTTTAAGCTGAAGATGTGAAATATTACAATGATAATCAAGAACAAATGGGCAACACATGAACTGGATGAACTGAACATGAAGTTTTTTTCATTCTGGATTGCAAATTAAGAATTTCCTAGTAGAGCAATAAATTAATAAAATCTATAAACTGAGAAGGTCTAGTAGAGCAATAGAAATGTGAATGTGTACTAGAAATTAAAAACTAACCTGCCCATGCGTACTAGAGCAATGGAGACTGAGCTAAAGAAAAACAAGAGCATGGAATCTAGAAAGCATGAAAGGACAATAAGTACCTTGGTTTTTTTTTCCTAGAAGAATAATGAGTTATTTGGTCAGTTTCAAGTATTAGTGGTAGCACTAAAAAACACTAGAATATGCACCTAAAAACATGTGCCCATCTCCTAACATTCAATTATTCATGCATCATACCGCCCCATTCAAACTATAACTACTCAGCCACACAGAAGATATAACCGATCATATTCCACTCTTTTCATGCATCATATTCCAGTTCTAACCGATCAATATGGTTATGTGCTGTCGTACTGTAAAATATATCTTCTATGTTGTGTTACTTGACTAAAGTACTAGTACTATAATACTATATAAGACAGCAAAAGAATGACATTGCAACAAGGAATTTTGCTTCAAATTAGTACGTGATCAGATAACTGTAATGGCATGCAAGAACTGTTACATGCTAAAGTTCTTGACATTTTATAGATTGCATCGGCCTAAACATTTTAACTTTTTAGCTAAATTTTAGTTAAAATCAAACAAGGAATACACGTTGTATATATTTTCCAAGAGCTAGAACAATTTCTTTCCAAAATTTATCTTGAATGTGACCTGCACATAGCCTGAATCTACACACTGCAACAAACAAAATTACGGGATTTATGGTTGTACCCATTTGGGATCTGCAGCACCACTGTTGGTACAAATTCTATTCACGGTTGCTTCACAACGAACAAATGGACATTAGCAACTTCATCTGATATGATTTTCTATACAATACAAGAGAAAATTTAGTTTATTTGTCCTTATTTCTATAACAACTAGCTTTTCTTTCTATAACATTGCTAAGTAGATGGGGCGGCAGGAAGTACTTCATTACAAGATTCTGGTTGAGATTAATAGCAGCAGAAAGCAACATGTTAAAATGCTGGAATAGACTTAACATTCCACCAATCATATTCACATTACAAACTTCACAGGAAAATGGAAATTGCACACAACGATACTTACTTTTCTTCATCTCACGGGAAAATCCCACTGGCTGCATCCGACGGAGAGCATCGGGCTGCCGTGCCTCGCCTATCTTCTCTGTTCTCCGCCTAAATAGTCTGCAATCGGCCAGGCAACGTCCAGATCCGGGGTCCTCGAAGCCGAGCACGCCAGATCCGGTGGTCCTGCACTCGGGAGTTGCCAGATCTGACAGCACCCCACCACCACCTCGATGGTGTTGCGGCGCACTCCGGCGCCCTCTCAACAGAGTCGCAGCTCATCAACCGCTGCAGCTTTCAATGGCGTGGAGGTCACCGGTGGTCGAGGGGAGATAGGGGAGAGGACGCCGCAGCCTTCCCTTACCGAGGCGAAAGGCGAAACCTAGAGATGGGGAAGCGGGAGAAGTGGCGCAGATCTAGGCGGTGGGCAGCAGGGAAGGTAGGTTTAGGCAAAGGGAGGTCGGGACGGAATGGCAGCGGGCTGGCAGAGGCTGGCGCGAAGAGGTGCGACAGGAAGGAGTGGCGGCGCGCGGTGGTGCGAGGTGCGGAGATGCGGAGCGGCGTGAGGGGTGGCGGGCCTGGCGGCTGCGCAGGTGGGTAGGGTTTGGAGAGTTTACGGTGAATTTTTTTCCTTCGTTGTTCTTATCCTGGGGCATGGGGCCCACCTGAGTTTTTGCCACAGATGGTTTGCTGCCTAAGATTTGAGTTTTTGCCACAGATGGTTTGCTGCCTAAGATTTGGCGACAGACATTCTGTTGATAAATGGAAGCATTGCCGACAGACAGTGTATCGAGAAAAATTCACAGAATTTGCGACAGATGGTATGTCCATAAAACAGCCATTAGCGACAGATAGTGCGTCAGAAAGTTTTAACGACAGATAATTTGACGCTGAACTGCGATCTTTTGCGACAAACAACTGATGTAAAATCTTGACCATGGTGTAGTGAATGCCCATGCCTATACATAAAAAAGGATGATATCAAAAGAAAAGTCAAATACATATATTAGATGCAGCTATAACAGTATAAGATACTCCTATTTAGGTACCACCACTACCACAGAAACAGACATTTGTGCCGCCACATCTGTGCCGGTTATTCAAAAACTGGTACTAATAAGGAATCCAGATCCACCCACCTTGTCAGTGTACCCAATATAACCAAAAACAGGCACAAATAAATGTCATCAGTGCCGGTTTATATTATAAACCGTTACTAATAAGTATCAGTGCCGGTTTTTATTACAAACCGGCATAAATAGCCAGGGTCGTCCGTGCCGGTTAATAATAAAAACGATTTGTACCAGTTTATAACAAAAACCGGTACTGATGAGTTATTATTTGTACCGGTTCATATCAACCGGTACTAATAGGAGCAGCCGAGGAGTGGAGCCGAGCCGATCTGAGTCAACAACCTCAAATATCCATCCATGAGCACTCCCCACCTAGATCCTTATCTTCTCCACCGACAACTCCTTTTCCTCCTCCCCTCCTCCCCAACTCCTTCGCCTCCTCGCTTTCTCCCCATCAGCGGCGCCGTCACCGACCTCCTCGGCTCGTCCCCACCAACGGCGCCGCGGTCGCCCTAGCCTCCTCCCCACCGTCGCCGGCAACGCCCTCCTCTCCCTCCCCCCTCTCTCTCTCCGGACACAGCAGTGGCGGATCTGCCGCCGGTGAGCTCGGGGGAGGCGGATCCTCCACCGCGGAGCTCGGGAGAGGTGACCTCCGGCGCGGCGACGAGTCCAGCGTTCGTCGGTCTTGGAGCGTCGGCGACCACCGCGGGGTAGCGTACAGCACGGCGCTGGGTTCAACGTTGACGGCATTCGTGATGTTCTTGTTGATGTTCTTGTTCTTCTTGTTCTTGGATTGGCATTTAATTGCTAAGTATGGATATGGATTTGAGCTGGATTAGTTTCTGTGTACTGATGGATTTGAGGCCGGTTTGAAGAATCGGCTCGGCTTGATTCTTCGAGCCGGCCGCATTTTTTTGAATTGAGAAGGCACATTTGTGCCGGTTCTAGAACCGGCACTACTACTGCCCCCTCATTTGTGCCGAATTCCTGGTGCCGGTTGGAAAACCAAGACAGACGCCTGTTACCAACCGGCACTAATCAAGTTTTCTATGGTAGTGCACACAACTACGATTCCAGGGCAAACTTGGTTTTCAGATATAGTTAGGAAAGATAAACAAAAAGGCATCAGGCATAAAAATCCAAAAAAAAATCTCCAACAAAATGTGAAATATAATGATCTAATTTAGCCTGAAAATAAAAATGAACTTATTTTTTTATTTGTTTGCCAAAAGACCAAAGGAAGGCATGCATTATCATGAATTTTAGGTTATTCAGTTAGACCAATAAATATAATTGTATTTAGTTAATTAGCACTACATGTAAGCAATTAAGCATCTAAACAGGCCACTTGAGTTACTCAAAAGAGCATGCGGTTTTGATGTATGGATGCCATGCATAAACTGGTCATTGGCCAATATAGTTTAATAGCATGGTTCAACAGCAAGCACAACGACAATAGTAATAGAACATCATCATAATCATCAAGCAACAGAAGAAGTGATTGATACTAGCCTATTTTAAATTATTATAATAAACAAACTCAAGAATATTTAAGGCATCACACATCAACAAAACATCAGAAATTCACATTGTTAATGTAGTGCTTGATGAAATGAAAGGCATGCATCACCATATTGTTATTAAATAAACTCGATTATGTAATGAAATGTAAAAACATGCCATTACCTGAAGTGTAAACACTTCGAACGGATAAACGAAATCGATACCATCGGTTCTGGAAAGTGTCTTAAACTCCACAGACTTGAGATGGACCATGACCAACACACCAGCAGTCGACCTTAGAAAAATAATATTATAGTCCTCAGCAAACCCCATTATGGATGAGGAATCCCATCTGTGGTCCCATATCCAGTGTAAATTCAATAACCTCGCTTAATTCAGTTCTTTTCTCCTCCACCCATCTGAAAACCACATCATCACTGCCACCAGTCTTCTGCATCTTCCAAAAGAAGACGCCCACATTCTGGCATAGAGACCAAGCCTAGCCCTCCATCCTCTGCCGGCGTGACACACAAGTATTGATTGCCAATATCAATATCAGACATGGGCACATCAATTACAGGCACAGCAAGCATCTGATTTTTCAGATCGAGCTCAAGGATTGCACCGCAAATACTAGAAAACAACCAGTAGAGGGAATCCCCAATTAGCACACCGGGAACCTGGATAATAATCATATAATATAGTGTGGAATTTCTGTTGAGATGAGATTGCCCCATTTGCCAGTCTCCGACGAGTAAACGCAACCGACGGCTTGTTCTTCGAAATTATGGACGCCCACGAAGGCGATCTGGAAGGGGAATAAACCACCGTCATCACCGGCGGCGGCCCCGCTCTGAACCTCAATCAGATTCTGATTCAGATCCGCGGGGAAGTCCACACGGCGGTGCTCGCCGGAGATGGGATCCCACACCAGGAAGTGGCGCCGGATCGGGCTGAGGATGAGGACGAGGCCGTCGTGCCCGCCGAGGATCCTGGAGAAACCGTCCAGATCCAATTGCGGCGAGGGGAAGCTCTCGATCGCCGGGACGCGGTCGGGGGGATCCACGGTGGGATGGAAGGAAGGAGACGATCCTGTCGTGGTTGACGAAGAAACCGAGGAGGGGCGCGTCGCGGCGGTGGCGGCGGCGGGCGCGGAAGCGGCGGCGGGGGAGGGAGGCGGCGGCGCGAGGGAGGGAGGGAGGGAGGAGGGCTGCGGCGGGAGGCGGAGGAATATCTCGGAGAGGAGGTCGTCGTCTTCTAGGAGCGGGTGCGCCATTGCTGAAGCTAGGCGACTGGAGTGGTCAGTAGGGTTTCGGTTCGCCTTCTTCTTCTTCGAATGTGGGAAGTGCAGAACGGATGCCGTTCGATGTAAGTATTTTGTTTGTCTTATTGTTGGACATATGTCAGACTGCTCCCGCAATGGCTGCCAGCTCCTCCCACTGCTCTCAAACGGCAGCCTATGCAATGGACACACTCCATCGAAATAATAATAATTATTGCTGTCCTCCTAATCAGAGGCGAATCCAGAACGAAAACGACCCGGTGTCCCAACCATAACAGTATACCATGACTGACAAAAAATCTAGCACTCGACGTAGCAAGCAATTTTAAGATTTAATAGCGAATTGTATTAGTTACATTACTTACCAAAAATAAATATTTCCGTCTTTCGCTTGTAGTAATTCTAGAAAAATTGGACATCTGTAAAATCCATATGAACTACAACTCTTGGCAGCAAAATACAATGTCCAAACATGTTGTCTGTAGCCTAAAAAAAATAAGGAAACAAATAATCAGTGAGCATTCAATCTACATAAATAATGATCAAGTGTAAAAAAGTAAACATATTACATTTTAGTCTTCAATACGCCTTCTTTTGTAATCTTGAAAGCGTCCGATTACAGCATCATTGGTGACTTTGTTCAGTTCACCTTTCTCCACATAACAAATAAGACTATCACTCAAGTACTTGTCACCCATACGATTGCCCAAACCTGTTTTAACAATCTTCATAACTGAAAAGCATCTCTCTACCGTGACAGTTGCAATAGGTAAAACTAATGCTAGTTTCAGTAGATGATAAACCAATGGATAGCATATGTGTTTCCTTGTTTCCACCATTTTGAGATAGACCACATATAGTTTCTATGTGAGAGAATCTCTCATCAGCTCGTACATCATCAATGTAGAGGCGAAGATGGTGTCGAAGATCCCTCAGTTGCCCCTCATCAAAATCATTTGGATAAAGCTTAGCCATGCTCATCAGATGCTCCAAATTAAATCCATTGAATGAGTCTTTTGGACTCAAAGCAGCTGTGTAGACAAGCAAGTTAGATGTTTTCTCATTGAAGCGACCGTCAAGTTCTTGAAGCAGCCAATCAAGGACATCATTAAAACAGTCCACTTCATAATGATGTTGGTTGGTAATTCCAGTTCTCTGACGTGGCTTTTTTGGATTCACATAGTCTTCTCCCATTTCTAGTTTTGAAATATCATGCTTCTCACAAAAGGAATAGGCTTCTCCTAGCACAGATTCCCAACCATGCATCCTAAGATCATCCAAAAGACTTCTTGTTGATTTCACACAAGCAACAGCATTCACAATATCCTGATCTTTCCTTTGTAGAATTAAGGACAATGAGTTTGTGATGGTTAACACAGTCAACATAAGATGCAAATAGAAGACAAAATCAAATGACTGAAAATAAACTTGAAGACCAAATGCTTGGCTTCTATTTTTGTCTTCCCTATCTCCTTCTTCTACATATTCTAGCACCTTCATAACAGTAGGGAACAAATCAACCAAACTTTTAAGAGTTTTATAGTGAGAGCTCCATCGAGTATCACCGGGTCTTTGAAGACTTAGCTCTTGGTTTAGGCCTGTCCCTGTTTTAAGTAGACCATAACCTAAGGCCTTTTGGACATGTTCATGATTTATATCTCGAATCATGTCCCTGCGCTTGGAAGAAGCACCCACCACATTTAATAGGACAGAAATCATATCAAAAAAATTACCAATCCTTTGTGCTTCTTCACAATAGCCACAATGACTAATTGTAGCTTGTGAGCAAAACAGTGGATATAATATGCCGAGCTATTTTCTCTCATAATCAAAGATTGCAAACCATTAAACTCTCCTCGCATGTTACTTGCTCCATCGTATCCTTGTCCTCTAAGTTGCTTCAAGCTCAGATTATATTTCACAAACAAAGCATCAATAGAGGATTTGAGGTATGCCGAGGTTGTCTCTTTAACATGCACAAGGCCAACAAACCTCTCTTGGATTGATCCTTGTTTATCTACAAATCGTAGAACCACTGCCATTTGTTCTTTACAAGACACATCCCTTGACTCATCAACTAGCAAGCAAAATACATCATGCCCAATTTCATCAAGAATAGACTGTAATATTTCAGCTGCAAAACAATGAACTATATCCTTTTGAATCTCTGAGGACACCATCAGATTATTTCCTGGAGCATTGTGGGCTGTTACTTTGCCTAGTGCTGGATTTTGTTGGGCTGTATAAGCATGAAATTCCTTGAAATTTCCTTTATTCAGGGATGATTCAGATTCATCATGACCTCGAAAAGGCAACCCTTGCTTCAATAACACTCTAGCAACATCGACTGACCCATTTAATGGGGTATAATAAGAAATCTTGTCTGCATCACATTGCCTTTTTAGTGAAACATAAATGTGTTGGTCTTGTGACAACAAGGCATTGCAATCTCTCTTTGCTTGGTTATGAGCACTATTGACATCGCCCACATGATTCTTCAATCCAAACTTTTTATTCCAACTCGACCATCTAGTTGTAACAAATGCATCATACCCTGCTGCCTTCTTGGTAGGATCCCTAAACAAGAAACAACAAAAGCAATATGCTCTATCTTTGGACTCGCTATATTCAAGCCAACTCCCAAATTCGTCATACCATTTATGATTAAATTTTCTGTCTTTACCACCAATGACTGTAATTGGATATTTAGAAACATGAGGATGGGAAGGTCCTCTATCTAAATACTTTCTTCTTACCATATCCTTTTGATTAGGAGGGTACTCATCTATTTTTCTCCTTTTCCCAGGATCATACTCAACATCATCTTCCCAATTGACATTTTCAGGAGGTGAATTCCTTGTCTCATTATTTTGAACTCGAGGAGCAGCATGAGCTTCAATCTGATGATGTGTTGACGGATCCGTATCTCCCTGTGGTGGTGCTTGTATTTTAAGGAACCTCTCCATAAATTGCCTTGGCATTTGCAAATTATTTAACAGTACATTAGTTACTTTTACAACAAAGCAATGACATAATTAATTTGACTGCAATCAAAATATTTTGAATTAAAGGATTATTACTTACTTGACATTTCGTAAAAATTCTGCTAGCTGTTTATCAATTGCTTCCAATAGAATTGTCAAATAGGAAACCCTATAATAATTTGGGGGAAAACCAATTAAACTGAATCCTTAGTCAATAAACTAAAAAAACGAGGCATTACAAAGAAATTGAAAAGGCCATTCAATCACACCATAAAGTTGTGGTGTGAGCAGTTTACCTAGGGCTTTATCTTTCGAGATCAGACGGAATGATAGGAGGCGGCTTGGGTGGAAGGAAGGCTTTGACTAGGTAGCCGGCAATCACAGATGAGAGATTGACATTTGAGAGTGGCTGGATGATGCCCTGGTCGGTGGTCGCTGGGCAGAAGCGGAGAGAAAGAAAAGACGACTCCTTGCCTTCCTGGTGAAGAAGCCGAGAAGTCCCCCAATCTCCTCTATTGAATGATCGATCAAGCCGTCCTCTGCTCATGTCTGCCATCCAGGCTGGTTGATAGGTAATTAGGCTTTACTTTCCCAGCCCAAGAAGGAAGAACACACTCACGCATGGGCTTAATGTAATATAGGTTGGGGTCCCGGTGTCCCAGTTGTTGGGCTTGGGGGTGTCCCACTCCCTAATTACTTGGGGTCCAGTAGTTAAAAACAAAAATTAGCCTGTGTCTTGTGCATCACGTAAGCCCAACGTGGCGTCGTCCCTGCTCCTAATTCCTCTGCCGCCATTGACGACAAGCCCTAGAGCGGGCTCTCCATCTACGTGCCTCGCCGAGCAGCCATCACGGACCCGCTGCCGTCTCTGTCCATGCTCATATATAGGTGCCTCCTTTGTCACCGCCCCATGTCTCCGCCGTCGCCGCTGACAAGCATGGAATACCACCCTCTCCTTTTCGCTGAGGCCGCGCCGCTGTCCTCCACAGCTTAGCCTTTAGCCCCTCGCCAGGCAGTGTGGCTGGACATTTGTACCGATATTATAGATGGTATTGCTATTATAACTTATAGGAGCTCTTATGGTGGATGCATGATATTGGAATGCATCATTAGATTGAGTGGCGAAGCCATGATTTAGGGCCTATTTGGTAGAGCTCCAGCTCTAGCTCCACCATTTCTAGAGCTGGAGCTCAACCAAACGATTTTAACTTCACAAAAAATGTGAGCGGAGCGGGTGGAGTGATCTGAAAAAATGAACTAGAAAGGTGAAGCTGGGTTTAGGCAGCTCCACAACTCCACTCTACTCTCTATTCCTGGAGTTATTTTTAAAATTTAGAGCTCTGCCAAACAGGACCTTAGACTTGATGGGGGCTAACTTAAGCTAAGCATTGAATGAAGATGATTCAATAAAAAGTTGCATCATAATACACATACATAAAATTCAAGGATTTCACAAACCATACAAATATATTTATGTATTTTGACCTTACAAAAGAATTGTAACCATGACTATTATTTAAATTCGTTGCATATATGATTCTAGCATTCTAAATTAAAATGGAGAAGTTAATATATTATGAAGAAATGGATATTGCTAGTCAATAACAGATCAATCGAGCCGTCCAAACGTCATTGCATTTCTTGTGTATGTTCCAAGCTTGCTCTAACATGCTGGCCCATAGCCGTGGGATGGACTTGGTAGGATAGCTAGCAGCCTAGCAAGCTAGGCTATAGTAACTGGGTCATGTAGGGCAGGAGATGCAGTGGAGGGGTGGGGAACAAGGTGGGAAAGAAGGGTTTCAGAAAAGAGGCCCAAATGCAAATATAATTGTTTGTTATGTTTGGGAATTTATAATTTTGCAACAATAATCAATGTATATATGTTTTTTAACCACGGACTTACCACCATCAACGAGAATTAACTGAGTAGGGCCAAATCGTTGCTTTGTTTCAAAAAATGCACATGCAAAATAACAATTCTAAAAGTAGGGGGGAAAATCACAATGTAAGAGCAACAACAGAACACAGCTGCCCCCACAACCGATTAAAATTAAGAGTAAATTTCACAAAACTATATGTATTTTGCACAATTTATCACAAAACTACATATTTAAGAAGTTGTTTCATAAAACTACAGATTTAGCGTCCTTGTGTATCACAAAACTATAGATTTAAGAGTTTGCTTCATAAAACTACAGATTTAGTGTTTCTATTATCACAAAACTACAGGTTTAGTGTCTTAATTATCACAAAACTATAGGTTTTAACAATACATTATCATAAAACTATATATTTTAGCATGGCTTAAACCTGTAGTTTTGTGATAATGAAGACACTAAACCTGTTGTTTTGTGATAACAGAGACACTAAACATGTAGTTTTGTGAAACAAGTTCTTAAATCTGTAGTTTTGTGATACACGAAGACACTAAATCTATAGTTATAGTTTTGTGAAACAAGTTCTTGAATGATAGATTGTGTAAATTACCTGTAGTTTTGTGAAAATTACTTTAAAATTAAAGGCAAGATTGGTAGACACAATGTACTGAAATCTGAAGTGTGCCTTTTAAACATTAAATGACAAAAATAAACGTATCAACATGGACATATCAATTGCAGCATACCGTATCCATTATGTATGCCTATCCCTAATTAACTGTTTAATGATTTGAATCTGCTTCAGTCCACACGTGTAGTGGTACGAACTTATGAACAGATGCTGGTTGGTTCTGTAGTATAGTGTACTAACTGTAAGCAAGTGTCTGACCATCTGATCCGTAATTGTGAACATTTGCCGTAGCGGTTCACTGTCTGGTTCGTATACTAATGAACCTATTGCAGGAAGAAGAGATCAAAACCTTGCCATGCCACTCATTTCTATCTTGTTGCACTGGTTATCGAGTCAACTGGGAGTTTGCTTCACTACACTACCATCGTGGTGGTCATAACGTAACGTAACAACGTACAATCTTGTCAGTTTCTGCATGAAAGAATTTTTTATCTGAAAGTTTTTTGCTTTTTAACGGCATGCCAACTATTGCAGGAAAAAAGCAGCAAATCCTGGAAATAGTGTTCCATCACTTCCTGTCTTGGGAGGCGTTGCCGTTATCATTCTAATTAAATCCCTCCTAATGACCCTTCTAATCAAAGCTTCCATGATTGCTTAATCATGTAAAACCAATAATTAAACCCGATCTTGTTAGCATTAATCAGCTACCAAGATCCAATTGTCCGGCTAGCTCTGTGACGTTGAGCGACGCGATTGCAACAGATGCATCTCTCTTAGGCGGTGGCAACACTGACCTAAACCCCCTCTAATGTTGAGCGCGGAATAAAAGTAGTTGATACCAAAACTAAGAAATAAAACATGATTAAAATAAAATAAATGATTTTTCATTTATGTTTTTAACAACAAGTCGAACATTCTATTTACATATAAATTAACGAGTCAACCCGCTATGTATAGAAATAATACACCATTAATTGATTTCATATGAAAGGACGATGACCTTTTTTCTAGTGAAAATGGAAGAAGCATCCTCTAGACTCTAGGGGCATATCCCCTAGTTGTCCGTCCCTAACTACCTCTACAAGCAGTCAGAAAATGCCCACCACATATAACATTAGAAGTGTCAAGGCGTCCCTGGAGATTGCCATTGAGGTATATATATGCATGGTTCCTCTACCTAAACCTAGCTCGATCAATCTCTTTTGCCATTTCACGTCATGATCGACCAAGTCCATCTCCTCCTTCTTCCTCTACCTGTAACATGAGCCGAGCCACCCTCTTCAACCAATATGGGCCTCAGGCTGCCGCCATTTGGTCAATGTCCGCAGGATTGTTGCAAATTAAATCTAGGCAATCTAGCTCTATTTGTTTATTTATTTTTCAAATTTTCACAACATGACGGTCAATATGATTTACTATTATTTAGGAAATCGCACCACTCATCAAAGCTGCAATCCACTCGAACACATATGTATCATTTTTATATAGCCATTTGAATATGATAGAATGGTGAATACTCATGTTAGACTGTGGTTCACTAGTTTCATAGTCTTTCTTTGCTCAAGCAAGAATGTGCTTGATCATCCAAAATTGCACCATAGTTGCGGGTAACTTAATATTGTGAGTGAGATTATTATCTAAAACTGTTGGATTACCATATGTTCTTTAGTATATGTCTGAATTTTAGATTTGGTAAATCACATAATTGTAAGTTTATAATGATTGAGCCTGCTAATGGTGCTAGTTATTTTCATTTGTTCTTTTAACTATATTGCCTACAAGATGATGCAGGGGCTTTGATGAAGTATATAACTATAGATGTCCATTTTGTTATGTTTTGTGCAAAGCAAGTATCATATTATCTGTCATGTTTTAGGATGAATGTAAATTATGAAGCTTACAATTGAAGGTGAGCATTTCTATAAGATGGTTTTTATCTATCAAGTTTTAACAATCCCACATTGAATTTTTGTGTGGAGGCACTGATGCAATACTTCTCAATGTTGGATTTGTGATATTAGAGTTAAATGTTCTGAAGAGCTTCTTGGAATATCTCTTGCTTTTATTTTATTTAATGGCTGTGGAGACTGGAGAGTAATTAAAACAAAGGCATATACCAAATTCGGCTACCAATCCTTTGATCAGATGAATGATCCAAGATGGTGGATGCGTAGAGCCCGTCGATCCATGCGAAATAGACTATGCATTTGTTGCAATCATAGCTCTGATGATGTCGTGGAGATTGAATTAATGTGGGCCGTCAGATTTTTCATTTTGCTCCTATAAATACCGTGGGGAAGGAAACAGTGATCGATCTCTGTTCGATCGCTGCCTCGATTGCGCCGTCCCCCAAAGCCCTAGCCGCAACCATTTCTTGCCGCAACAATCTCTGGCCCTAGTCGCATCACCCCCAACCCCATCTCCCGATCGCTGCTCACCGTCTCTGCACCTGCCATCGTTGCTGCAGCAGCCGCTGCCCTATTGCTACTTTGTGGCTTGTGCTGCTGATCTGCTTGTTGCGACGCTGCTGATCTGTGTTACCGACTGATATATATTTTGACCTTTGTTGCAACTCTTCTGCATTCCACAACTACTGCTGCTGCTGCTGACAGACAGGAGATCGAAGAGAAGATCGAGTAGAGAAAGAATAGGTGGAAAAAGAGAAGGGGAAGGGAAGAAGGGGAAAAAATTAGGGATTTTTGGAATTCGCCAATTGGATCACGAAATGGTGGTTTACGCTGCAAGGGTAACCCCTAGTTAGCCCCTAGTCACATTAATTTTAAATAGAAATCGAGTATAGTCACAGATGCTTGGAATTTAATTTTCCGATTGGTAGGCTGAATGTTTAATCTTTGATTGATCTGTTAGGAATCACGTTCTGACGTCAAAATGAAATTTTTAGCTATTTTCAATAGCTTTCTAATGGTTCTGGTAAGTTGTTTAGCAGATATTGCAAAAAAGTGCTTCTGACCAGTTCCAGAAACTGGGCAATAGATTTGTTTCCAAATCTGGTAATGATATATACAGAATTAGACTTTTTGTTCCACATGAAAGTTGTAGAATTTTCTAAGAGGCTCTATAAGTCTACGTATTTATTTTGCAAGTCTGGTTTAGCATGCAGTTCAACTTTTACACTAGAGCATAAAGGGCATATTTTAAGCCTGTTTATCAAAATTCCGAGTTTCAGGGTTTCTTATACTCACTCTTATATTTGGTGCCCTATTTCCTTGGTTGCGTTGGTCATATTGTTTAACGGCTCTTCCACCTTTGGGGCTTCCTACCCCTGAAGGGCGTCGAAGGGCGTTGAACTCACTAGCAATTTGATACGCCGGATAGAACCTAACTCTATGCGGGTTATAGTGGCTGCAACCGGTCATGTTCCTCCCTCCTATGGGGGCTTCCTTCCCCCATAGGACGTTGGCGGGCACGGATCCTACATGCAACATAATAAATGTTAGCCTCCTGAAGGCACGCGGTTGGTCTTAATTCGATGGCGACAACTTTTGATCGCCAATGATTTCGAGCTGGCTTGAGCGTGACAGTGCTTCAAGACTGTAAGGGTTTTGGGTGGTGTGGAGTTAGCGTGTTAGCTTTGTTTAATTGGGTTTTGTTCGGGTTTTCTTTGGTGTGGCAATGCCAAAAGCCTCTCTTTTAGCATCTTTTGTCCCCTCGTTTTGGAATATGATGACTCTGTAATCCCTCTTATCTTAAATTCACGTGGGGAAACCACCACGGGGGGCCGCTGGTGACCATTCTAAAAAAAACCTTATAATTGGTGTTTAAGTACGTACCAAATGATGTCGGCATGCACAGGATGGGGGTAGCAGCAACAGTTCAACACCTCTACACTTATGCGCCAATCTGAATTTAACTTAGTTTGATAAGAACAGTATAGTTTACTTAATGTTTGGTCTATTAAATTGTTTGGCTATTTTCCAGAAATTCTATATGATATCCAATTAATATAGGGGAAGCTATGGTAGAATTCTTAGAATATTTCATACTTGGTTTTGTATATGTATTGTGTAGCGCTTGGAACCTGGGGCGTTACACTTCTTTTTTTCAAGTCTTAAATATATGGCTAGAGTATTCTGATCTGATAAAATTTTCTTCAATCGATCATGGTTGTATTGTATAGAGTGTCTTTATCCATTTGATGATATGGTATTTTTTTTATAAGTACTCAGTTAGTTCTTTCCAAACTACAATGTCAAAATTCATCTATGCTCGATCAAACACTCAACTTTCATGTTAGAGACATTTAGAAATGTAGACACCTTATTATTTGTTTTCTAAAAAGATAATGTTTTATTTTTCCCTCCCTTTCTACAGTGACGACGTGGGCGGAGAAACCCCTACAAAGATCCTCCAAACTAAATTGAAATCTCAAAATCGAAAGAGAACAGAAGAAGTCACCCACCTGTTCAAGGCCATAGCTGCGGCCACCATCAACACAAGACACTAGGAGAACTTGCATGGCTGACGCGAAAGGCTCCTCTTCCTCTGGTGGTGGTAGTGCCAGTGGGGGCCAAGCTGCAGGTCATGGTAACTTCACTGTTGGCAGCCAACACAACAGGTACCATAGAATCCCCAGGGCTATGCTGCCGCCCTCTATCAGGCATCAGAACATTGCTCATCAACAGTACCTCGCCGGCATGATCCACCACCCATCACAAACAATACCAGTGCCAATGGCACCGCTCCCCTACGTGCAACAGTACACCATGGTGCCGGCTCCTGCCATGCTCCCACCGCAGCACCTCCATGGACAGTCACAGATATCTCAGGGTTAGTCCTCTTCCTCACCATATATACATCTGGTTGCGCCATGATTGTCGGCTCTTGCTGAATTCCAAATGGTCTATCCTCATATATAGTTTCTTCTATGTCATTCTATGGTTTTTTTATATATTTCCTCCTTCGTACGTAAGATATTGGTTAGTTCAAATTTGAACTAGCCAACGTCATACAAAAACAAACAGAGGGGGTATGTTCTTGCGGATCTGTGTGTTTTCTCATGGCGCTAGTTGTTACCTGGATGTGATATGTTCATTTTCAGGAGTAAAATGTTGCATCTCTTTGCATTCATTCCATATCAACATTTGTAGTTGTAGCCAAGTGATTCTTTTTTCCTTGGACATATATACTACTATTGATAAACACGCTTCTATTTTATATATCATCTTGAATTTTTTGGTATGGTTAGTTCTTTTTTCTTGGACATATAGAGATAGCAATATATATGTATAGCATGTATGTCATGTATCATCGTGCATTTCGATAGTAATATATATACAACACATATGTTACATATCATGCATTTATTTCTCTGGTCAGTACTGTTATTTTTTCCATCCAAAACTTGATTTTTTTTCATGCTGCTTATTCTTTATATTCCTTCTTGTCTTGTTTCCCTATATGACTTTTCATTAGTTTTGTTTGATTGTTTTCTAGAAAACTTGCAAGACAAGGCTCCCTCCAACAATAATGGTGCAGCTCCGAATGTTCCTACCGCTTTACAGGGTTGTAGGCCAATGTACAATGGGTCGGCGTTCATGACTTTTGGCCATATAACTGCCAGTAGCAATTTTTTTCGTCAGAATGCGACGCCATGCTCCTTCGATACATGGACTAGCAATAACATGCCCAGGAACCATGTCTACTCTACTTACCACCCTGCTGTAATTGAGGATCACCATGTTCCTCCATTCCACAGCAACAATCATGACACAGGCCCAGGTAATATATGCACACATACATGGCCTTTGGTCAACAGAACATGTACATGGATTGACATTGTGCGTAATAATAGAGAATAGATCCAAATGGGTCAGAAAAGAGGCAGTAGGGTAAGCCTCAGGTTCCCAAGAGCCCTAGGATAATATGATAGAGTTAGTGTTTATGCAAAACCGTGAAATTGGGGTTTCAAGTTGAAAATACTGTAGTGGTTGTAAATGGTATCTCCTTAATTACTTACCCTATTGAGATTAATTCAGTGATGGATATTTAAGATGATTGTGCTCTAACATAAAAAGGACGTGGATAATTTCCTCTCAAGGTTTAAGTGCAGATTTGATAGTAGCCTAGCATACAAAGTACTTTGCATTAATTAGTTACCGTGCATTCCAAGTTATGCATTGCTTCAGTCTGAGCATCATAGTGTGCAGGCTTTCAGACTGGCTTCAGGGTGGATCAACCGTTGGTACCTACTTCATCACCTTTTCCACCAGCGTCTTCATCATCCCTCAGTTTCCCATCAACTAAAATTTCAAATGGACCTGCATATTCTAAAAAAGCCAAGAAATCAGATGCAAAAGTAAGACTCTTTCAGAGCATCTTGATACATTTCGGTTCACATGAGCAGTCCTGATGTTAGATTTCTGCAGGACCTGCCAATTGTCTTCAGAAGTGATATGAAGAGCAAAAAAAACGATGAACTGGATCAAACTCCGGCTAGTGAGCCTCCAAGTATGGATCAGAATGGTGAACTGACTGTTGTAAGTAACACGATGCATTGATTATGAAATCCACCCTAAATACTAATATTCTCTATTGGTGCATTAACGTGTTTTTTAGATAATGGAACAAATGGCCTTTAGCTTAAGAGCTTCTGGAAAAGTTTATTACAGCAATTCAGCTTTGAAGGCATTTTGTAACTTGATAACTTTTATTTCGTTGATAGATTATCATCAACAATTTCGTTAATTCTCCGGATAATGGCAATCACTCCACAATCTTCCAACTAGCTGATTCTAACTTTAGCCTAGCTATTACTTTTCAAACAAATGATACATGATGTACACGTTGGCAAGGAGGACCAAACTGGTGAGATCTTTTAGTCCTTTGATACCTCAACGAAGGAGTACCACAGTCGAGTAGTTAGACTAGCACACTGACCTTCATATCTGAACCACTTGTACAATTATTGTTGACTGCACTTTGATTTATCAGATTAGTTTGTGCTGCATGTATCTTGTTAATTAGATTGTACTTGTGAGAGACTTCTCTGTATACCAAAATTCCGCTACTATCATAATATATAGAACAGAGTTCTCCCACCCTCGATTTCGTAGGGGACACAAATCAATCTGTACTAACACTGAATTTTCTGACAGAGATTCAGCTGTAGAGAATACCGTATTATTTTGTGCAAGGAATTGACAAACAGTGATGTTGGTAATGTTGGAAGAATTGTGATGCCAAAGGTAAATTAAACATTGTATATTTTCTTAAGTGACATTAACATGTTATATTAATTCTACAACAAATGTTCCCAGACCACTACAGAACAATGTATTTAGTTAGAGTAATTTTATAGTCCTTAAGTAGGTTGTTAAATGCAATCTTATTACCTTCTAAATTTTGTAGAGGGATGCAGAGGCTCATCTTCCAGCATTGGAACAAAGGGAAGGTGAGATGCTGGAAATGGACGACTTCAAGCTTGAAACTACATGGAATTTTAAGTACAGGTAATCTTATCATAATATCATATTTCTAGTCTAGAGGAGTTGTGTGCAGATCACCATTTCAAATCAAATGTTTTGTCTGCAATGCTGTAGTAAAATGTGATACTCAGAGTTTCAGTTTTAGAGAGTTGGTATATCAGCCTATTGTAATCCAATTCAATTTCATCGTCAAATAATATTTTAAATTATCAGGTGCATGTGGCCTCATTTCTAGATTAATTATAAACATGTAAGATTATAGAATATGGTGTTCTCATTGGTCGCAAATATGCAAGAACAATTTTGATCTACACATGAAGAAATAGAAAAAAAAATCAGACTATCAGAACAGGAATCAAATTTATAGTCTAGTTTGATAGTCTGTTTCAATATCTCTAGATTAAATTTGACCTTTACATTTTTTTTGTGGAGCAATAGATGATACAATTATCTTAATTTATTGTCATTTTTTAATTTTTTTAATTATTTGGGTCACATGCAAGAAACACTAACATATATGATATATGGTTTATAATCCGCTTTACATATTACTAATAGAAGATGCCTTTCAGGTTCTGGCCTAACAACAAGAGTAGAATGTATGTCTTGGAAAGTGCAGGTACGATTAAACATCGAAATTATATAATTTTGGATCTTCTTAGTTTGTACTGATTTGATGAAATGCTCTCTTCAGGTGGCTTTGTGAAGCAGCATGGTCTCCAGACAGGGGACATATTAATCATCTACAAAAGCTCTATATCTAGCAAATTTGTACGTCATAACCCCACCCCCACCCCTTTTCGATTTCTGGTCTCCACATAAGGCTGATCCTATATCTATTTCCTAAATTGTACTGTATATCATAGTATGTTGCCTTATGGCTCTACTCCACTGGCTCTTTTGAAGGTTGTTCGTGGGGAGAAGGCCATAAGGCCGAATGCCGTCAGGCCTGTTGTGAACTGCGGCTGCAAAAATGAACTCAATAACAGCGAAGAATGTGGGTTCAACATCAGCCTGCAGACCAAGAAAACATAATGGAATGGCAGCTTCATGTCTTGAGATCAGCATCAGAAAGCCTCATTATGAGGCAGTGCATGTTGTTTTGTTGTTGGAGAATGTGGTGCCCCATACTGTTAACATTTTAGATAAAAGTGCAACATGTGGATTATAATTTATAAGGCAGTGCATGTTGTTTTTGAAATAATAGTTTATACAAGAGATTAGCCATAATTTGATGCTTAGGACAAGATTTGGTCAGACTTTATAGGTTTTCGCCCCTCTAGGTGCCTTTGTGTCCTACTGTATGTACTGATTTGGAAGTATCTTGAGTACAATATGAGTATGAGGATCCATAATCTAGACCTAGTCATGATCCTCAAGCCGGAGTTTAGCGAAATTGGTTGTGCTTGTCGATTTGGATCCTCGATTATTTGCTATTGCTTGAATCTTGAGTGTAACCTTGTAGGTTTTTTGCCCCTTCTCCTCAAGGAGCCTCTGTATTTATATACCCCTAGGTCCATTGTTTTGTTTTGCAACTCATAGTGATATATTAATACATAGATGTTTGAAAGTCGTGGTCATGTCCTCTCTGGTCTTGTTATACATGCCCTACTTACACACTCCTACCCTACTCACTATGAACAATACCCCTCTGCCTGGAGATACCATACTACAAAAGGAATTCTACACACATATGTTTAAACATTTTTAGGGTATCTTGTATTTGATATACCGATGTTGTACTAATTTTCCCATAACATACAATCCTAACATATGATGAAAGTAACCAAAGTTCTAACATCATGAAATTAAAGATCATTTATCGAGATCAGTCTAAGGCAAAGGAACCCAATAAGGGTCTACCAATCCGTAGAGGAGTGGTTTACAATTGTGCAAATAAAAAAGTTGACATTACCCAGGTGCCATGTCCAACACCAACCACTGAACTTTCCCTTAGATCTAACTATTCTAGAGTAACCTTATCCAATATATTTGAGGTAGTACAACTAGCTTGCACCCAAGCCCAACCCAAAAATAGGTATACTTGATAAAACTATTTTCCCCATCCCAACGGTTAATCCCACCGAAGGGCACAATTATTTGTCTAAATTTTAGTTCAGTTATAGATTAGTTGTCATTCAAGAAAGACTATGTTTTTTATGAAAAATAAATACCATATTTAATTTTAATTTCTAAGCACGGCTAAATTGTTCAAAACCTACAAAGAGCACCAAAACTAATATTGAAACAGATTATCAAACTCAAACATTAAATGTGATTCTTGTTCTGATAGTCTGATTTTTTTCCTATTTCTTCATGTGTAGATCAAAATTGTTCTTGCATATTTGCGCACCAATGAGAACACCATATTCTATATTATTACATGTTTATAATTAATCTAGAAATGAGGCCACATGCACCTGATAATTTAAAATATTATTTGACAATGAAATTGAATTAGATTACAATAGACTGATATACCAACTCTCTAAAACTGAAACTCTGAGTATCACATTTTACTATAGCATTGCAGACAAAATATTTGATTTGAAATGTTGATCAGCACATAATTCCTCTAGACTAGAAATATGATATTATGATAAGATTACCTGTACTTAAAATTCCATGTAATTTAAGCTTGAAGTCATCCATTTCCAGCATCTCACCTTCCCTTTGTTCCAATGCTGGAAGATGAGCCTCTGCATCCCTCTACAAAAAATTTGGAAGGTACTACCTCCATCTCATAATATAACAAGTTTTGCTGGGATGGAACACATTCTATGACTATGAATCTGGATATGTCTCATGTCCAGATTCATAGTCATAGGATGTATAGACATATCCAGATTCATAATCATAAGATGTGTCCCATCCAAGTAAAGCTTGCTATATTATGGGACGGAGGAAGTAATAATATTGCATTTAACTCTCAAGACTCATAACTAAATGAGCAATTTTATAATCCTTGAGAAAGTATTAGGAGTAGGTGCCATTTTTTTCTAGTGTAAATTTGGTACCTCTTGGTACCACATATACTAAGAGGTACCAAATTTTACACTAAAATTTTGGTACCTCTTAGTATCTATTCAAGGACTATAAATTTTCTCCAACTAAATACATTGTTCTGTAGTGGTCTGGATCTGCTGGAAATACATTTGTTGTATGATTTATATAACATGTTAATATCACTTAAGTAAGAGAATATACAATATTTAATTTACCTTTGGCATCACAATTCTTCTAACATTACCAACATCATTGTTTGTCAACTCCTTGCGTAAAATAACACGGTATTCTCTACATCCGAATCTCCGTGAGAAATTTCAGTACTAGTCCAGATTGAAGTTTGTGTCCCCTACAAAATGAAGGGTGGGAGAACTCCGTTCTATATATTATGATAGAAGCGAAATTTTGTTAAATCATCAAATAGGGTACCGAAATTAGTTAATTTAATTCTGTCCAAGGATAGAAAGAAGAATCATGCTATAATATGTCAAGCAATATTATAATAAAGGTATGAAAGAATTTAAGAATAATTATTAAAAAGCAATAATAAACAACATTTTCAATCTGCATGCAATGCACAAACAGAATATATATTAAAAACCTGATCTTAACTTATTGAGTAGTGATATATGACTTGTCTTGCTCAACATGGTGGTATTCTTAATTCTTGATCTTTAATCTGCGATCCTCCGGTGGCTTGAGGAGGCCAAGAGAGAGAGAGACCAGACAACATTGGAATTTGTTTGGCGGACTTTTAAGATTTAAGATTAGAGTAAATTTCACAAAACTACAGATTTAAGAGCTTGTTTCATGAAACTATATATTTAGTGTCTTTGTGTATCACAAAACTACATATTTAAGAACTTGTTTCACACAACTACAGATTTAATGATCTATTATCATAAAACTACAAGTTTAGTGTCTCAATTATCACAAAACTGCAAGTTTTACCAATACATTATCACAAAACTAAATGTTTTTAGCATTGCTTAAACCTATAATTTTGTGATAATAAAAATATTAAACTTGTAGTTTTGTGATAATGGAGACATTAAGCATATAATTACGTGACAATGGAGACATTAAATCTATAGTTTTGTGAAACAAACTCTTAAATCTATAGTTTTGTGATACACGAAGACACTAAATCTATAGTTTTCTGAAACAAACTCTTAAATCTATAGTTTTGTAATACACGAAGACACTAAATCTGTAGTTCTGTGAGACAAGTTCTTAAATGTACTTTTGTGATAGATGGTGCAAAATACCTATAGTTTTGTGAAATTTACTCTTAAGCTTATCATTGTTGAATTTTAGTTAGTTCTAGAATTCCATTTAAACAAGTATCTTTTTAATTGAGTTGAAATTTTCAATCATTAATACTAGACTTTAACTGATAATAAGTTGAATGGATTAATCTTTCTGCACTGGTAACACTGGCACTTTAGTAAGAATCATATTTGAAGAGTATAGGATCATAGCACAAAGGAAGTGAAATTTCCCGGTACATTGCCTTATAAGACATTGTCAACAACTGACATGAGCTAGTTGGTTGGAGCCTAACTTTGCTACAACTCAAAGCACCACTAGTGTGGCAAGCCAAACAAAAAGTGAGCAACAATTTGTTGGGCAAAAAAATTTTGGTTAAAAAATAAGAGTATGATGTGTGGGCCAGTATGCTTAGAAAGTACAGTTTGGCTCAACTAGGGTGCTCAACCAAACAATAGTCTAAGAGATTGTTGCAAGCCTAAGGTTTGGCATAGCAAACTTTCTCTACCAACCAAACAACGTCTAAATACCATCTTTCTTAAAGAAGGTAAAAGTTGATGAAAAAACAAACATCTAAATCAAACCATATTACTAGCAAAAGATGCAATCGACGGGAGTTGTTGTGTTGATGGGGTGATTACATCCAAGGGCCTCCACAGACAAATCGGTGATCCCATTTCCTACTTCCACTGAAACAACACAATTTGAGATTTGTTGTTGAGTTCTAAATTTCTCATAAACTTCACTGGACTCAACAAAGGATTTCCATGGAGCTCTTCACCAAATCCGAGAAGCACTAACTACAATAATCTTCACAACTAGGACCGCATGGGTTGTTGACACTCAACCCAAATAGAGATCTCAACATGGTTACTATTGTGATAATAGGACTTCATTTGTTAATCATTAGAATTGATGGATGGTGGCAACATAAATAGAACTGTACTTACTTTAGTTGGAGGATAGGTGCCTCACCAGGGATGAATGCTTCGAGTATGCCGCCGAAGGCAAGCAAAGTGTATAGAATCATCGCGGCATGTCTTTCTTGTGGTCATCACCAGATGCAACAACCACCACCAGATCTGCCCTTCTTGAGCTCGATCTCGACTAGATCCACCATCTCCGAGCACCAACACTTCCTGATCTGATTGCCAAGATCCACCTCCTCACTTGTGTTGCATGCTAGGCTCCAGATCTGGACCACCAACACCTATTGCAGCCCTCCGCTGCCACTGGGCTCAAGGTGCCATGGTCCAACAAGAGAGAAAGAATCGACAACAAGAGCGACCTAATTAAACTAACTCTAGACTATTAGAGGGGAAAGGATTATGAACCCCTCCCCTCCTGTCACCGTCCTGGAAGTTGCCAGAGAAGGAAGGGAAGGGGCCAAGGAGATTTTTTTTTCCTAGAGACTCTTTTGGGGGGAGAAGGGTGGGGGAGGGGGAGAGAGATAGAGAGCTCCTTCTCCACATGTATGTTTCACTTGTAAAAAGCTCAAAACTTATATGGCAACTTCGCTCATTAACAAAGGCATCTCGCTGGAATTCACGAAGACAACATTGTTTTATTAGGAATTGGATGAAAGGACATAAAAATGAGATCAGGGAAGAATGAGTAACATGGTGACAAAATCAATACATTAGAACACTCGCTTATAAGTAGCATGCTTATGAGAAACTCAAAACTCCCAAATACAGTAAAACCCTTTAATGGGTCATAGAGATAGGCCACAGCGGCATAAGTCAATTGCGTGTAGAGATAGTCGCAGGGCCAAGCCACACGGTTGTTTGGTCCACTTGCGCACTGCATGCGTGCAACAGGAGGATAGGGTAGAGACAAAGGGACATTGGCGCAAGGTGTTGACCGGTGGGGCCATGGCAGTTACTAGGCCCTATTTTTTTGAATAAATCATTGCAGGGAGGCCCCCACAGTATTTTTATTTAATTATATATAAAAGGAAATTACCATAGATTACAAGCTGGTAATCCAAAGAAGAAAAAGATCCCTATCAACATCTCTAAGCCTATGAAGTAATAAATACAAATCACTTATCAAAGTGTTTTTCCAGATAGATAAACTTGGAGATATTCCATCAAAGATTATAGCGTTTCTATGCTTCCAAATATGCCATGATGAATATAGTAATTTTTCCATAAAAAAATTCTTATTATGAATCATCCTCATTTGTAATAACATGTCTTCAAACGATAGGAAGTGTCCCAATGAAATCCTATAAGATTCCAACATGCAGCACTGAATTGACATTCAAAAAATAGATGAAACATGGTCTCTCTTGTATTTCTTGCACAAAGCACACAAGTTTCTGGAACACCTTGTGGGGCACATTTTTTTTCTATGTAACATATCCCTTGTATTCAATCTGTCTATTAACAAAAGCCATCCAAAAACCTTGATTTTCAGTGTGCACTTACTTTTCCATATCCATTTCAAATAAGATGATGCAAAAATTCCAATAAAGTTACTTGCATAAACCTTCTGTGAAGAATAAAAACCATTTCCCCAAATATAACTCCATATATCACCTTCATTTTCGCCTGAAAATTCAATATCTATTGAACTCATCATTTGCTGATATTCCTCATAAGCTTGCTGGGATACAGGTAGTGCAAAAGCACTTCTCATGTTCCTTTGCAAAGCAACTCTCACTGAATCATGTCTTATAATAGAATAAAAGAAAGCTCTAGGAAATTTTATTGACCTTACTTGATCATCCCATAAATCTTCCCAAAACAAACAAGTAGATCCATCTCCCACTTTACATTTAGAGAAACCTCTGTAAACATCAACAAACTGAAAAATATCCCTCCACCAAAAAGAACCCTCAGGTTTACATATATGTGGCACTTTTCCATCATAATAAGAACTCCAAATTAAATTTACCCAAGGAAGAGGATACCGATTATAAAATTTATGCAGATTTTTCATTAACAAGGTATTATTCTGTATTCTTAAATTTATGACCCCAAGACCACCTTTTTCTTTTGGTAAGCATACTCTATCCCAGAGAACCAAAGATTTTTTACTTGAATTAATGTCAGATCCTCTCCAAAGACAGTGTCTTCTAGCTCTATCTATAGAATCAATTACTGATTTTGATTTTGGCAGAGAAATAGAGCACATATAATAAGTTGGCAAAGAGGAGAACACTAAATTTACCAAAGTTAATCTATCCCCATAGGAAGTAACTAGGCCCATTGTCACTCTTGACATCTTGGACAGCTTGTTGGTGAGGATGGGGAATGTATTCTGTGTGCACTGTAAACAGAGAAGGTGAATTAATGAAAATTAACTTGCGCAAATTTTTGGACTGAGCTAACTTTGTCCAAAAAGTAGAATTTTTCCCCAGTAGGATGTTGAATATATATTGGGATTTTGAGGATACATAAAAAAAATTGTGCTGCAGAACTACTGTATAGGACAAACAAGATGGTTCTATTAGGTTCCCAATTTATCAATTAGGATATTTTTAATTTATATTTTCCATTTAGAGGTAGGCGAATTTAAATACATAATTGTGTCAACCATGAAGCAATAAAAAAAAATTCTACAACCGGTTATCCCTGTCGCTAAAAGAACTACTGGTCACTATGAAGATTATGATAAGCCAGTTATCCCTTTATGTGGTAACTATGGCACCTTTAGCATCATCGAAAGGCTAAGGGGTCACGCTAACCTTCCACGACAAGGCCGAGTATTGGACGAAAAAGAAAAAAAAAAACACTTATATTTAGGAGAGCGGATGAGGCACAAAAGAGTTTGGAGAGATTTAGGCATGGTTGAATCAAGAGTATGCAGACGTTTAGGCATGACCTAATCTTCATCAACGGTGATCTTTGATTATAAGAATGTAAAATCTGAGATGTTTAGGCTATGTTTCTTTTAACTTTAAATTATTGCAATCTAGATTATTGAGCCAGATTACTGTAAGTGAAAAAGCTATGAGTTGTTTCTTTCCTAGATTATTGGAGGCTGGATTATTGGGTTTTAAAGTCTAGAGTAGTGGGTGGCATGGTGGGTAATTTTGCGCCCAACAATCTAGAAAAAAAACTCATATAAATGAGCTTATCAGATTATAATAATCTAGGTTTCAAATTATAATAAATTGCTCTAATAATATGTCTGGTTCTTTTAGGGTGTGTTTGGTTTGAGGGTTGGAGTGGGTTGGGATAGAGTGAACACAGTTTTAGAGTGTTTGGTTTGAAGGATAGGTGGGTTGGGTCCAACCCCATAGAGGAATATTCCTCCTATATCCGGGTTCTCCTCATCCGGCAAAATATGGCAGATCGATCGAACCCACTTGGATGGTGTCTTCCGCCGTTAGCACGCGCCAGCAAAAGCCTTCACACGCGACCTCGCCCAGCCTCCCCTTCGTCACGCACCGGCCCTCCGCCTCGCAGGGAGCCGCCCCACCGGTACTCCGCCGCGTAGGTTGTCTCCCCACCTCCGTGCCCTCCACCGCGCGCGACTCCGCCTCGTCTTTGCCTCTGCTACCCTCCCGTCACGGAGGTCGCCCGCCGTCATCCCAGCCGCCCCAGAGCTCGCACGGAGTCTCCCTGGCCGCCGCCGCCCCCAAGCTCGCCCACCATCGCCCCGGGCGTCGTGCGCCGCCGGAGCTCCCCCGAGCCGACGCCGACGTGTGCGAGCTTAGATCTGAGCAAGCTCCAGGCGGATCCGCGTGAGCTCCAGCCGCCGCCACCCTGCTACGTGAGCTCGGATCTGTCGTCACCCCGGCTATCATGCGCCACCGGAGCTCCGCCGCGCGACAAGGATGAGGACGCCGGAGAGAGGGGAGGATCGGAGGAGGCAGGGAGAAGGAGGCGGCGCTATCGGGACTTCGGGAGGACGAGGATGATACTAACGACATTTTGACGGTTTATATTCCGTTCCAACCCCATCTCTCCTACCAAATAAAAAATTGGTCCATTCCACCCCTTAAAACCAAACACATAACTGAAACCACTCCATCCTTAAAAACCGAAAAAGGTCCAACCCATCCTACCTCATCCCCAAACCAAACACACCCTTAGATTACTCCTAGTAATTTAGATTATAATAATTCCAAGCTTAAAGATAGGGCCTGAAAAGAAGAAGCACGCTGCTCAACGGCATGTGTGAGAAAACAACTGTATTACTAACTACCAAGTGTCGGTTCTTTCGGAACCAATTTTGATCATATGCAGACGCAGGCATACTTGTGCATGAAAGGCAGAAGCTAACATAAAAGAGGCACTAAAATAGGAAGGTCGCTCGTGTGACTGTGGTCTGCTAGAATGTTGCTTGTGCTCCTCTGATTTAATTGTCAATATGGCAACACTGTGTTGAGTCAGTCCAGTACAGCTCTTTCAATATCACTGACTTAACATCAACCTCGAATTGTGCCATTTATTCCGTGGTAGCAGACGAAAGGCTTGCTCGCGTATCACGTGGTGTGCATGTTAGTAGAGGTCTGTGGTTGGAGTCGTCGCGACATCGCTGCAACAACCTATCGCTTTAGTCCATTACTAATGCAAGGTTTATCTGGATGATGTCTTCCTAATTCCAGCATCCTTTATCCTCCAAAAGGACTGTTCTTACTATGTTCTTCAAGTTGTATCAGTCAAGGCATTGTACTTGGGAATTTTTTTTTCCCAAACCTCTTGTTTAATATATAATATATTATGTTGCTCGAAAAAAGGAAAGGGAAAGGGCTGATTGAGAAAGTTTTACTGAATGTGTTGCTACAGACACGGGGAATCAAACAATATAGAACAAGGGCCCCTTCAGTCTACATTCCTTAAGGAGACAGTAATACAAGAGTCATTGGTGGTTTGTCAATTATAAGATTATTTGCACAACAGAATGTACTTGAGTGTTCAGGTCTACCGAGCACTCTCATCAGATTTTCTTTTTTGGATGAAAAAGGGGTGATCCTTCCGATTTCCATTAACAGAAATAAACATTACAACATTCTTACATGAAAAACAAAATAGGCTGGCAAACCCCCAATGTTGTGCAAACCAATTGACGGCGCAAATTTGGAGTAAGTGTAGAAAAACACAAGATCAAATTGGTCCAACCCAGCACTGAAAAGCACACCTTCTGTGCTGTACCTTTTTTCAAAAAGTTTGTCTGGTTCCTAGCTATTAAGTAATTCATGGTTTCTAACAACCTGTTCATCAGAATCTTTGTTATGGTTTTAAAGCTTACATTTAAGAGGCAGATAGGTCTAAAGTTTTTTATATGAACAGCTTCCTTGCATTTTGGTATTATAGATATTACTCCATGGTTTAATATAGCTACATTAACCCTCTAGAACTGCTATAAAGTCAGCTTTCATTATATGCCAGAACCTTTTGTAAAATTCTATTGGGAAGCCATCCAGCCCAGGTGCCTTATTGTTTTCCATTTTGAAGATTGATTTTTCTATTTCTTCCAAGCTAAAAGGCTTAGTTAAGTTTATTCTAGCTATCTTCCAATTTAAGAGCTTTCATCCCCTCTAGCACCATGGTTATATTATTGTAGTCAAAGTGCTCGAAAAGATTTTTATAATAATCGGTCACATGATCCATCATCTCTTGTTGCGAGTTAATTTCATAATTTCATGTTCGAAGACATTAGTCCTATATTTCCTGTCTATCATTAGCTTTTGCATGATGATATTTTGTATTGTCATCTCCTTCTAGCTGATCCTTTTCTTTGCCTCTTTGAAACCATTTAATGGCTTCTTCTCTAACTAACTCCTTTAACATGGAATCTATATCTCTTTCTTTCTTTCTTTAATAAAGTTGTTATTCTATTAACTTCACACCATTTGTCTAGGTATTCCATTGTTTCATGATTTCAACTTTTTTTTTCCTTTTTTACATCCCTTCCCAATTCTGATTCCATCCTCTTGGTGTTTTTCTTAAGTTTTTAGGTTTCTTTTGCCATCTATCCAGGCTGTCTATTCAAGACATTTCCCTTCCCCAATATCTACTGACTACCTCTTCTATTTCTTCCCTAGTGAGCCAAATTAGTTTAAATTGGAAAACATGATTTCTCCAGGGAATTTCTCCAGTCTAAGAGGAGGGGAACATGGTCTGAGAAACTCCTCTCAAGAGCCTGGACAGACACACAAGGACAGATGACCTCCCACTCAATGCTCACTAGGATTCTGCATACACCACCACGAGATCCCATTCTACACATTTCTCTTGGGGAAACTTTTATGAAGAACTCTCCTTTTACGGTGTATACTGTGTGTAATTTTTCTCAACTCACACCAAACAAGATCCCTCCAGATCTCCCTCTTGCTGGTGTACATACCCATTGGAAGTTTTTCCATTCACTAATTTGTTTCAACCTTTTTGGAGAAGTCTTGCTTTATTGTTTCTAACGAACTTATAAAATCTAAGTTCTTTTCATGGATTAAATCTTTCACATGTTTAACTTTTTCAGGATTTCCAAGCCCTCTACTAATCCAAATAATACCTTTCATTATTTATTTTTCTTTTTTAGTATGCCCTCTAGCTTTTTGTTGGGTTTTGGTGTTACCTTATAGTTTATAAAATTGACTTTTAGCCTGTTTTTCTTACCATTGGACAGACACTATGATTTTACTAGTACCCTTTCAGCGTTATTATTATCAAAGCAGTTCTCATAAGAAAGCAGGTCATTTAATAATTCCATATCATCCCCTCCCTTAGTATCCTCTATTTCAGGGTTATCAGGTACTTTTTTCTCTTGTTCCTTCATGAACAAATTCAATCTGGATAGTTCCAAGTCTCTCAAAAGACCTAAATTTTGATCTACTACCTCTAAGGTACATCCCAAGCTTACTCCTAATATATTAGTCATGTCCAAAAGAGAAACATTGGAATCATAAATGAAAGAAAGAATTTCATTCTCAACTTTGTCAATGAAAGCATTTGGTGCTTCCTTCCTCTTAGCAACAATGTCCATTGCTTTTTTGTCTTCTTTATCTTTCTCCTTGAGCCTGTTGCTCCTCCTCCTCCTCTTCTTGTGCCACCTTTAATTTCAAAGAAACTCTAACATCTTTGGCAAAGTTGCAATCAGATTCCTGGGAGTCTAGAATAAAGTCACCACTTCCTTCTAGTCTTGTTCTATAGTTTTGTTCCATATCTTCCTTGTTGTCAGATTCCTTTTTCCTCTACTTCACTAAAAGTTTGTTTATCAGCTATTTTCATGTCTTTCTTTTGTCCTCTTATCCTCATTGGATGTATTGGTGTTGACGATTTCCTCAAGGATAACTCCTATTTTCCTAGGGGTCTATTTTGAACTGGTTGTTCCTCTCTTCTTCTGTTGATCTGCCAGTTGTAGCTTCTTAGCTAATTTCGTGTCTTCTTTAGTTTGAATCATCCTTATTTCTTCAAGATCAGCTAGCTTATGTGCTAGAGCCACACTTGCTTGTTCTCTCCTGGATGATACTCCATTTTCCTGTTAGAGCTATGCAAACAATCTGTCTCTATCTTTCCTTCATTTCTATTCCTCTTCTTACTAGTCTCTCCTTCCTCTGCCTTCATGTTTGCCTCACTATTAGGTCTTTTTCTTTGACTTCTTCCTCGAAACCAAACTGCTTCAATCACCTCTTCTAGCTCAAAGTCTGCTTTATATAGCAAGAAGTTTGGTGTAGTCAAAATCAGGATTGTGGGCAGGATCCTTGGATCCATCATTCCATATCTAATTATAAATGTCTCTCCTATCTTTGTTGATTCCATATCAACCTCCTCCACAGGCCCCATGTTTGATCCTAACTCCAACAAAACTTTATGATTTCTCATTTCCTCTGGTATTCCTGAGACATTCACCCTTACTCTGCTCAATTTCCCTATAGGCACAGCCTCTTGAGTCCATGGTTTCACTTGGATTCTCACAGCAGTTCCTTTGAGTGGAAATTTATCAAAACCTAAGAGCTCTTATAATCTAATTCTATTTGGAAATATTATCTAGAAAGTCCCATTTACATGTGCTCTTGCCTTCCAATTCCAACACCAGCTGAATTGGTGTTGAAAGCCTTCTTCAACTTACTTTTCATTATAATTTATCCATGTAAAGCTATCACGATCCCCATAGGATTGTTGTTGTCTCTAGATGCTAAAGATCTGGCACTGGGTATCATTATACAGCCTAGCCCTTTTGCAGCCGTCCCCACCAGCTTTGCCAATGGTTGCTCTCTTACAGCAAAGTAGCAACCCTCTGTGCCACAAACTGCATAGAAAGAGACATTCTGTAGTCCCTAGCCCCATGTCCATATTCTTTACATATCCCAAATTACTGCTTGTTGAACTCATTCCGAAATCTTTCCTTTTTATTGTTGTTCAAGCCAATTCCTTGCTCGTTGATGACTTACTCTTCATTCACCATCTTCTTCTTATGTGGGGCCAAAAGTTGAATTATCAGATCCTCCGGTTGCTTCTGCTTCCTTGTTCTTCTCCACTGGGCAAAATTGAAGGTTCTCTTTCCCTCTATTTTCGTGTTCACCATCCAGTCTCCCACCAATGCTAAGGAGATTGATTTTCTTCTCTTTGCGCCATCCTTTCCTACTTCTCATTCTCCCCTCTACCCAGATTTGAGAAAACTAGCCTATGTTGGTAACCTTAGTAATTTTGATGCCCAAAATTAGGGTTCAGACCCAAATTTCTTAAACCTCCTCCACCATCCTCGTTCTGGAACGGGGGACCTCCCCCCCCAACACACCTACCACGATCCGCCATTTGTCGCCCTGCCTCTGGTTATCCTCACGAAACCTCGCCTGTCATCGGCTTTCACCTCTTCCTCAAAGACGACACTCTCATCAGATAGCAGCACGAGTTATTGGCCTCTTTTTCTTTCACCGTAATTTGTTGATTCAGATTAGCGCCAGGGTTTCGTTCGCCTTCGCTACTCATGTGGGGATAATTAGTCGTTGTGGTGGTAGTGGTAGCAGTAGTAGTACCGGGACAAACAAAATAAAAATACATTTGATGCAGCTGATCAGTTTTTTTTTTCTTTTGGGGCCATTGCTACTGCGTTATTGTAAGAATCATGGCCTCAAATTGGAGTAATTTTCATGTCTTGCATGCTAAGTATTTGATGAATGATCGAATATTGTGTGCACACCAGAATCAGCTTCGTTCTCCTGATCGCTCTGAATCCAAATGTTTCTCCAGATTAGGATCACAGAATCAAAGTGCTTGGATGTGTAGTACTCGTCGACATCACTCTCGTCTTAACCAGTACTATATTATCTTCTACCGAAACTCTGGGTTCATCCAATACTCATATTACAAAGAGAAATGAGGGGCTTAAAAAGCCATAATTCAGTCTTGTGGAATTGCCTTAGAATTTATTCTTGTCAAATAGTCTTAGGGCTTATTTGGTATTGAAGAATTTTAACAAATAGTAATAGAAAAGTGGAGGCTTATTCGGTTTGGAGGAATTTAAACCCATACAAATAGGAAACATGGAGAAATGGATGCATGCACACACCAATCCATAGGAATTTATTCATGAGGTTGGAGTGGATAGAAAATTCCCTATGCTATGTTTTTTCTCTACATCTTATAGGAAAGAAAATTTTCTTTGGTTTTTCAATACCCCAATCCTATGAGACGAATGACATTCATAGGAATTTAATCCTTTGGAATCCTAATCATTGGTTTTCCTCCGAAAACAAATAGGCCTTAGAATGGATGGAGCCTGCCGTTGCAACTGCAGCCACAGGGCCAGCTGATGTACCAAACTAGAGAACCAGTATGATCTGGTGATGCCGGTGTTTTGCCAAATCGCAAATGGGCTTTAATTCTAGAGTTTTTATCACATCAAGAACAAGGCAGCTGCTCGGCTACTAGCTTGAATGTGCAATTTACAAGAAACTACACGTGTATTCATGGCCATAACTTTGGACCAACATCATTCCAGAAGCTATCACCAACAAATAACAGCATCAATTCCTATATATGTTTCACAGGCACAATCCAACGAGCACCCGATCCAGAAGAAACATGTAAGAACTCAGTCTTTAGGCCCATCACCTCTGCAGAAAAATCATATATCCAGGTCTCCAAGATGATCAGCAGTCACCTCATAATATAAGAGCACAAGTGGCTAGCTGTATGCTTGTATTTGCTTACATATACATCAATGTACATGATCCAGAACTCCAAGGAGAAAAGCATTCAAAGAGAGATATGCACCTGCTTTTGATCAACAAGTTTGGCAACTGATTAATATTTAATAGCAATAGGATGTCTCTACTCCACTGGATTAAAGTTACTACAAGATTAGATAATTAACTCCTCAGTAGTTCACCTCAGGTCCTCACAGCAATAGCTAAATCAACTCCTAAGGGAGAAACATCAATTAAATGATACCATGATATGGCTGACCATTTTACAGAATGTCCCTAAGAAACCAACTCTGAGGAAAACATAAATAAAGATAGCAACTAAGAATATCTAGTACGTTAATAATCCCTGCCTGGTGGTGGTCTTATGGTGCCATGCTGGTGCTGGGTACGCCATGCCCACCACTTGGGTCCATTGTCGATGCTGAATGCCGACCATAGCACTATTCATGCTCATAATTTCCATCACTAATGCACATGCCTATGAGCATAAAAATTATACGAAAAACCGATGAGATTCAAAGAAAAGTCAAATACATATTAGGGGCAGCTATAACAGTATAAGATATACTATTAAGATACACTACCTCAGCTACGATTTCAGGGCAAGCTCAGTTTTCAGATAACGTTAGCAATTGATAAACAAAGACGCATCTGCTATAGAATGAAAAACAAACATTCTTCAACAAAATATGAGATATAATAATTTATTCAACTATTCAAATATAGTCCAATAGCCTCAGAATAGAAAGGAACTTATTTTTTATTTATTTGTCAATGGCATTAACAGATTTTTATTTCATAAATGATCAAAGCAACACATTATTTATGAATTTCAGGTTATTTAGCATGCCAATAAAGATATTTGTATCGAGTGAATTGGCACTATATGTAATCAATTAAGCATCTAAACAGGTCACTAGAGTTACTAAACAGGACATGCAGTTTTGATCTATGGATGCCCATTGCACAAACTGGCCATTGGCTAACACAGTTTAACAGCATGGTTGAACAGCAACTACAAAGACAATAACAATAGAACATCATCAATCAATCAACAGAAGAAGCAACTAATACTAGCCTAGTTTAAATTTTTATACACTAAAACTCAAGGAAACTAAAGGCATCAAACATCAACAAAACACAAGTTCAAGTTGTTACTTTAGTGTTCAGCTGCTCAATGAAATGAAAGGCATGCATCGCCATATTAGAATAAACAACTTGATTGTGCAATGAAATACAAAAAAACATGCCATTACCTGCGGTGTAAACACTTGAGAATGGATAAACGAAATTGGTGCCAATGGTTTCAGCAAGTGCCATAATTTCCATAGATTTGAGATGGACCATGAACACACCAGCAGTCGACCTTAGGAAAATCACATTATAGTCCTCAGCAAACCCCATTACGAATGGGGAATCCCACCTGTCAGCTAACCTCAACACAGCCTTGTCTATTTTAATTCTTCTCTCCTCCACCCATCTAGAAACAGCATAATCGCTGCCGCCAGTCGTCTTCTTCCACACAGTTTTCCTCTTCCAAAAGAGGACGCCCAAATTCGACAGAGAAACCAAGCCAAGGCCTCCGTCCTCTTCTGCCGGCTTGACCCTTGAGCATAGATTGCTATCATCAGTCACACCCATGGGCAATTCAATCGCAAGAAGCATCTGCTCTTTCAGATCAAACTCAAGGATGCAACCACAAACCCCATAAAAAAACCAGTAGATGGAATCCCCAATCATCACACCGGGAACATGGGTGTTTATCGCTAAAATACGTGGTGAAAGGGTCATTGAGGTGAGATTTCCCCATCTGCCTGTCTCCGACGAGTAAATGCAACCGATGGCTTGTTCCTCTTCCTCCTGAAGAGCAGAGGCCACCAAGGCGATCTGGAACGGAAATAACCCACCGCCGCCGCGGGCATCATCGACGCCGGCAGAGCGAAATACCGCCCCGTTTCGCACCTCGGCCTGACTCTGGCCGTCCAGATCCGAGGGGAACCCCACGCGGCGGCGCTCGCCGGAGACGGGGTCGCACACCAGGAAGTGGCGGCGCGTCGGGTTGAGGATGAGGACGAGGCCGTCGCGGCAGCCGAGGATCCTGGAGTCGACGCCCAAAACCAACCGCGGCCACGGAACACGGTCGGGCGGATCCATGGTGGGGACGAAGAAGGCGTCCCCCGGGCGGCTGATGAAGAAGCCGAGGAGGGGCGCGTCGCGGCGGTGGCGGGCGCGGAAGCGGCGGAGGAAGCCGGGGTCCGAGACGAGGCGGCGCCAGCGATTGCAGACGGCGGCGGCGCGCGGAAGGGAGGAGGGCCGTGGCGGGAGGCGGAGGAGGATCTCGGCGAGGAGGTCGTCGACTTCTAGAAGCGGGTGCGCCATTGCCGAGGCGAGGTGGCGGTGGGTGGTTAGGGTTTCGATTCGCTGCTTCTCCGCTCGTGTGTGGGAGAGAAATGGGAAGTGGAGAATGGACAGTGCGATGGAACAAGATTCCAGCCGAGATTCGTTTGGAATCGGAAGACGAAGGGGGAGAATAGAAAAGGTCAATTTCTTTGGTCAAGGTCAAGGGAGTGGAGAAAGAGTACAAAATCATTTTGTTGTTTTTTTAGGGCCAAAATCACTTTGTTGTTGGTAATTAAGTACTCCCTCCCTTCTAAAATACAGGGAACAATCATTTTAGACGTAAAGACAAAAAAAAATTAATCATGCATTTACTTAATATAAACTAGCCAATGCATGTTATATATATTTGTTTTAGTTTATCGTATTGCCAATACATATAATAATGCAACTAATACATATATTATATTTTAGAATTAACAAAAAAAGTGATTGTGTCTTATATTATGAAATGGAGGTAGTATGAAAGAAAAGAAATTAGAAAACTACAGAAAATAAAAAAAGATCAGCTTGACAAGCACATTACACCTCGATAATGCTAACACACAATGTGGTTGCAAGAACCAAACCTGAGCTAACCATCGCTACTAATGCATAATCGATCGCCGTCAAGTTTACAGCGAAGTCAATATGCATTGTCGGTCATCGACAACTGGCCACAGAGTGCACGTGTTTTTTATTATAACCATCAATTAGTCTTACAAAATGAAAGAACGGGAGGTGAGAAAAAATGTGCTTGTGCATCGCACAAAATGAGAGACTTAGTGTTGTCTTTTCTATCTGCGATGATAGGGTAGCTAGTCTGTATGTCTTCAATTGGGCAAACCTAGGGGAGAGTATAACACTATCGAGACTTCATTGGACATAGTTGCCTCTCCTGTGCCGAGGCGGCTCGCCCACCGTGCGCTGCCGCGCCTCTCTCGTGCCGAGGTGGGCAGCCGGTAAGGATTTGGCCCCGCCGCCGCCATCCCGGCTTGTCGCACGGCTTTGCCGGCGACGAGCTCCAGTGGCGGCGAAGCAGGGAGGAGGGAGAGAAATGGGGGCGGCGGCGGTTGTGGTTTCACCCCCGAGCCGCCTTGCAAGGGCAATGCAAGAAAAATAAAAACACTTATATTTAAGAGAGCGAAAGATGCATAAAAGAGTTTGAAGATATTTAATTATGCCTGAATCAAGAGTTTGGAGAGGTTTAGGCATGACCTAATCTCCATCAACAGTGATCTTCGGTTATAAGAATGTAACACTCTCTTGTGTGTGTTCTGGGAAAGGGCCTAAAAAGAAGTAGGACATTGCTCAACGGCATGTGTGAGAAAAAAAGCTTTCAGAACCAATCATATGTAGATGCAGGCATACTTGTGAGAAAAGAGACAGCAAAATAGGAAGGGAATGGACTGACAGATCGAGAAAGTATTACTGAATGAGTTGCCACATCTACATACACGGTGAATCAAGCAATATAGAACAGGGGCTCCTTCAGTCTACAGTCCTTAAAGGACACAGTAATACCAGAACCATATATATCAGGAGGAATCAATTAATGAAATTTCGAAGAGTCACTAATAGTTTGTCAGACTAGAAGATTATTTGCACAACAAAATTTACTTTACCATTGAGGATCATCGGAACAACATGATTAATACTTGAGTGTTCAGGCCTACCGGGTGCTCTTATCATATGGATTGAGTTCCTCTAACGTATGTCAGTAGTGTGACTTTGTCACTGACACATGGGCCCGTGTATGGTGGGGCCCATGTGTCAGTGACCACTGTCCCCTGACTTTATGTCAGGGGATCTCGTTTCCTCATGATATAGCTGCATAAGTTATTGGCCTTTTTTTTCTCCAGCACACTAGCAACTTTAGTCCTGCCTTGCATGACTTTTGACCCTTAGTAAAAGCCATGTATGTCATGTAATATGTGACGATAAGATGGTATTTTACAATTGAGATTTTTGCAAAAATATAGGACTTGATGGACCATGTATCAGAACTAAGGTTCAAATACTAAGATTTTGATAAACAATTCAAATAGAATTAAGATTCAAATACGACTTTAAGATCAGCCACATGTTTTTTTGGTTTTCACAACAATACTTATTTTAGGGCAATTACAATCACAGCTTAAAAGCTCAAGGAATGTGTAAATTGAATTAAAGAGAAGAAGAGTAGAATGTGTCTGAGTTCTTGGTAGTGCCGTCAGTTGTTGTCCAGCTGCTAACCATGCTGTTGTGCATGTAATAGCATGATTTTTTTTATCCTTCTACCAAGTTGGATATGTCATGGTCTCGTGGCCAGTTTTTTTTTAGTTCTTTTGGAAAAACTTACTTTATAATTATACCCTTTAAAAAGCTTATTACGCATATGGACTTTTTCACGATGTCACAGTACTAGCACCGTGGTCCTACAACACAGTGCCAATAAAATTGGCGCTAAACCCCATGCCATTGTGGTCGCGAAAACGACAAATTTAAGTACCATGGCACCAAACGTTATTGGCGGTGAGGACCTATTTGTAAAATTTTATTTTACTTCCGTATCTAAAGTTTCCGATTCTGATTTCGAAAAAATATAGAAATAGATATGGTAGAAGTCATTTCCATCCATTCCCGAGCCGTTTTCATCCCTCCTAGATGTACCATAGTACCATACTCGAGGACTAGTCTGTTTTGGTGATGGTGGTGTTTTGCCAGATTGCATATGGGTCTGCACTGCCTCTCTGGAGTTTTCATAACAGCAAGCACAGCTACTAGCTTGAATGTGCAATTTGCAAGAAACTACAGGCGTGCATTCATGGTTCACAACTTTGGACCAAGCTCATTTCAGAAGCTATTACCGACAAATAACAGCATTGTTTCCTGTGTTTCACAGGTGCAATCCAACGAGCACCCAATCCAGAACTTAAGAAACATGTAAGAATTCAGTCTTCAGGCCCATCATCACCTCTGCGGGAATACCATATTTCCAGGTATCCAAGATGATCAGCAGTGACCTCATAAAAGGCACAAGTTTGGCTAGTTGTATGACGCATTAGCTTACATATTCCAACATCAATTTACATGATCCAGAACTCCGTGGAGAAAACCATTCAAACAGAGAGGTTATGCACCTGCTTTTAATCGACCATGTTTGGCAACTGCATTAATATTTAATACCGTGGATGAATTACTGCAAAGATTAGACAATTCTCCTAAGTAGTTCACCTCAGGTCCTCACAGCAATAGCTAATTAACTCCTAAGAGAGACACATCAACTAATTGCTTTAATGATATCGTGGTATGGCTGACCGTTTTACAGAATGTCCCTAAGAACAATCTTTGTGAAAAGAGAAGAACCAACCCTAAGGAAAACATAAATAAGGATAGCAAGTTAGCAACTAAAAATATATAATTCGTTAATTATCCCTGCCTGCTGGTGGCCTTATGGTGCCACGCTGGATGTGCCATGCCCGCCACTTGGTCCATTGTCGATGCTGAATACCGACCACAGCACTATTCATGTTCATAATTTCCATCACTAATGTGCATGCCTATGAGCATAAAAAATATATAGAAACAATAAGATTCAATAAAATCAATACATATTAGGGGCAGCTATAACAGAATAAGATATAATATTAAGATGTACTACCACAGCTAAGATTTCAGGGCAAACGCTTTTTTCATATAACGTTAGGAATAGATAAACAAAACCACATCCAGTATAAAATCAAAAGAACATTCTTCAACAAAATATGAAACATGGTAATTTATTCAAATATTCAAATCTAATCAAATTTAGCTTCAAAATAGAAAAGAACTTATTTTTATTTATTTGCCAACGGTATTAGCAGACTGTTTTTCCATAAAAGATCAAACAAGTGAACAACACATTATTTATGAATTTCAGGTTATTTAGTGGGACCAAAAAAATAATTGTATTTAACGAATTGGTACTATATGTAAGCAATTAAGCATCTAAACGGGCCACTAGAGTTACTGAAAAGGGAAGCCATGAAACAGTCAGCCCTTTAGGCCTATAAAGAAGCCATGAAAGTCATGGAAAATTGAGGCAGAGCCCCTATCCTCCTTCGGCATCGTGGAATATGCTTCCCAACCCCTTCTCTAGGGAGAGCTCGTCGGCTACCCCTGCCAACTGTGCCTTCATCAATGACAAGATCCACCAAGGAGGCGCTGAGAACGAAAGAGGAGTCGAGGGGGCAAACTGAAGAAGCGGATGGAGGCGCGCGCCGGTCCCGACCGGGTGGGAGGAGGTCGTTGCCATGACCGTCCGCACAGGGCAGACTGGCAGCTGGGGCCGAATTTTTTTAATATAATAATTAATTACCTGTTAATTAAATATCTAGTAACTGTTTGGTGGTAATTAGCAAAATGGGAAGGACGCTGTTTATTTCAGTGTCCAGGTGTGGACGCTGTTGTTGGGAACGTCCAGGCCTGGACGCTACCACTAGCAACGGCTAGCTTCTGGTGCGTTCGCGTCGGTTGGTTCTCCCATCGGAGTATGAAAGAAGAAAAGGGCAAAAAAAAAAAAAGGGAAAGAAGAGGTGTAGACGAGGAGAGGAACGGATCGTTGTTGCCTGCTTCTCAGGCCCTTGGCGAGTCGGCGACGCCCGACCATCTGCTGCAGCTCACCCGCCTCCACGCGCGCGAGGGACCCAGCCGCAGCCGCCACTCCTCTTCCAACCGCGAGGGCCGACGGCCCCTGTGGCACTCATTCTCGGCGGCGGTCGCCCGTCCACTCAAGGAAGCTAGCCGCCTCGCCTGTCGTCGCTGCACGGAGGCCATCAACTACCGTGAAGGTTTCCGCTTGACAACACCATCCTGCACGGAGACCGTAATCTGGTTTGTTTGAAAGAACCAGCTTCAGATGTTTGATTGTTCCATCGTGGCTAGTGATGTACATCAAAATCAAAATTTATACGTGAAGTAAATACGTACCCACGGAATCAATCACTAGGGCTAGCTCGCTGCCGGCCGACTGTACAAGCAAACGGCAACACAGATCGACAGATGGACCAGGGCCCTTCGTTGTGCGGATTCACAGGCTATAGCCGCACAGCCGCCCGCAGCAAGATAAGCAGACGACGCCGATAATACGTACGTGATCAGTGACGACGAGTCGACGACGAAAGCAGTGCCACCCGCCACAGGACTGTGGCGAGGAGGGTTCGCCACTTCGCCCTCGTCGTGGTGGCGAGAGCAAACACGACAGTTATTTTCGACCCGATCAGCACTCCCCACGAATGAGATGGTTTGACTGCACCACCGGTGGCCGCTATTCAGAGTAGCGTCCACACCTGGCCGCTCTCAACAATAGCGTCCATACCTGGACGCTAATATAAACAGCGTCCTTCCTATTTTACTAATTACCATCACACATTTACTAGATCTTTAATTAATAGGTGATTAATTATCATATAAAAAAATTCGGCAGCTGGGGTCGTCACGAGCGCGGACGAGGACAAAGGAGGAGCAGAGAAGCAGGTGAAAGCAGCGGATGGAGCCGAGGGCACGGCAGTTGCTCGGGCGTCTTGAATGGGGTGGTGGATCCAAACTGACAATGGTGGCCCACATGTCAGGAATGGTGGTGGTGGTGGTGTACTGGTGGTGGCAGACTCACTGCCACCAGCCATCACCATTGCCAATGTTTATAGGAGTAAAGATAAAGATGCCCATGGCACAAACTGGTCATTGGCCAATACAGTTTAACAGCAACAATAACAATAGAACATCATGAATCAATCAACGGAAGAAGTGATTGATACTAGCCTAGTTTAAATTGTTCTACTTTAAAACTCAAGGATATTAAAGGCATCAAACATCAACAAAGCACTAGTAAGTCCAAATTGTTACTTTAGTGCTCAACTGCTCAATGAAATGAAAGGCATGCATCACCATATTAGAATAAACAACCTGATTGTGTAATGAAATGTAAAACCATGGCATTACCTGCAGTATAAACACTTGCGAATGGATAAATGAAATCAATGGATTTGGTTTGAGCGAATGCCTTAAACTCCATAGATTTGAGATGGACCATGAACACAGCAGCAGTTGGCCTTAGGAAAACCACATTATAGTCCTCAGCAAACCCCATTATGGTTATGGTTATGGATGGGTAATGAGTTAAATCTAATACAGCTTTGTCTATTTTCTCCTCCACCCATCCAGAGAGAACACCGGCGCCAGTCTTGTTCTTCATCTTCCAAAAGAGGGCGCCCGGATTGGACAGAGAGACCAAGCCAAGCCCTCCACCCTCTTCTGCCGGCTTGACCCTCCAGCATTGATTGGCACAATCAGTCACACCCATTGGCAGTTCAATCACAGCCAGCATCTGCTCTTTCAGATCCAACTCAAGGATGAAAGCGCAAAGCCCATAAATCAACCAGTAGAGGGAATCCCCAATCATCACACCGGGAACATGGGTTTCAATCCCAAAAAAATAGTTTGACGGAAAAGCTGCTGAGATGAGATTTCCCCATCTGCCGGTCTCCGACGACTAAACGCAACCGATGACTTGTTCATCCTGGTCCAGATCCGAGGAGAAATCCACGCGGCGGTGCTCGCCGGAGACGGGATCCCACACCAGGAAGTGGCGCCGGATCACGTTGATGATGAGGACGAGGCCGTCGCGGCAGCCCAGGATCCAGGACGAATTGCCCAAATCCAACAGCGGGGAGTGGAAGCTCTCGATCGCCGGGACGCGGTCGGGGGGGATCCGCGGTGGGATGGAAGGAGACGCGGCCCTCGCGAATGGCGAAGAAGCCGAGGAGGGGCGCGTGGCGGCGGTGGCGGGCGCGGAAGCGGCGGAGGAAGGAGGTGTCGGAGGTGAGGAGGCGGCGGCAGCGTTTGCAGACGGCGGAGGCGCGCGGGAGGGAGGAGGGACGCGGCGGGAGGCGGAGGAGTATCCTCCGAGGAGGTCGTCGTCTTCCAGAAGCGGGTGCGCCATTGCCGAAGCGAGGTGGTAGGGTTTCGATTTCGCTGCCTTCTCCGCTCGTGTGGGAGAGAAACGGGAAGCGGCGAATGGACACTGCGTTGGAAGAAGATTCCATCCAGGCTTCCAGCCGTGATTCGTTTGGAAGACGATGGGAGAGAATAGAAAAGGCTCACTTTCTTTGGTAGAAAATCACTCTGTATTTGGTCAAGAGAGTACCCAAAATCATTTTATTGTTGGTAATTAGGAGTAGAAAATAAAGGAAACTGATCCTCTCTACAGTAACTGCACACACGCAGCAGTTACATGTGGTGTGGGTCTATGATTATCTTCTTTCCAAGAAGAGAAATTAAAAAACTATAGAAAAAAAAATCAGCTCAACAATCACACCACGCCTCAATAATGCTAACACAGTACAATGTGCTCGCAAAATCATAGCTCAAGCCATCCATCACTACCAGTCTACCAATACATGATCAATTGTGTTAAGTTTCTGACAAAAGCCAAAATGCATTGTTGGTCATCGACAAAGGGCCACGAAGTGCACATGTTTTTTATAACCACCTATTAGACTTGCAAAATGAAAAAAAAAAAGGTGAGTAAGATTCATTTGTCCATCACACAAAACGAGAGACTTTGCCGTGTCTCCTCTGTCCGCGATGACAAGGTAGCTATCCTGTGCGTTCTTCAATTGGGCGAGCCTGAGGAAGAGCATAATGCAGGTCGGGACTTTGTCGGACATAGTTGCCTCCTCCTTCAATTTGTGTCGTTATTGCGGCATCATCGAGTCTGTGTCGAGGCTATCGAGCATTTTGTAATTCTGATGTGGTGTGCTCACTTATAGTGGGACCCACTAGTGTTTTTTTCCTGTTATCACATAGGATGGAATGGTTGTCCAAACTGCTTGGGATGCAACCTAAACGAATTTTGATAGTTGAGGGGAATCTTTGTATTCGTCGTACTAGAAAATATAACATCCAAAAAAATACTTATATTTATGGATAGAGATGTTATTTTAGAAAACAACCCTCAAAGAAAATGCTTTTACTTTGCTATATAAACTAACTTGGTATGTCCTTAAACTCGCATAATTACCTTATTTTTCTGTTAGTATCTACAAATAGTTATGGCGACTATCGTTTTCTCTCTATTTTCTATATATCTATGTGTTCCCCTCTTATGTCATAGCTACATACTCTAGCAATTCCATAGAAGCACAAAACTATGGCACAATCCCCATCAAGAAAGTTCCACGGAGCGTAGATTTGATAGGCTACAAGCATTTGAGCCTCTATAGAAAGTGAGGTAAATAGTTTGGGTGACTTATACTTCCATGAGAATAATGATTTTTTTTTAGAAATAGTCGTTCTATAGCACAAGTGTAAACTTGAATTCGGATAATACCCCAAAAAATTCCCCACTTCATCTTAAACTCTTTTGTTTGTACCACAATTGTGAACTCACGTTAATGTTTCTCAACGGAGCTGAGTAGGGCCCATAGCTTGGTCTTGCGAAATGACCACACAGCCCACATGCCTAACCGCATCACCATTTAGGTCTGGTTTAGTTCTCAAAATCTTTTCCCCAAAAACATCACATCAAATCTTTAGACTCTTGCATGAAGGATTAAACATAAATAAAAAATAAAACTAATCATACAGTTGGGTTGTAAACGACGAGACGAATCTTTTGAATCTAATTAGACCATGATTACCCATAAGTGATATAGTAACCCACATGTGCTAATGACGGATTAGTTAGGCTCAAAAGATTCGTCTCGTGTTTTCTAGGCTAGCCATGATATTAGTTTTTTTATCTGTGTCCAAAAACACCTCCCGACGTCCGGATAATACTCGGATGCAGATGCAAATGCCACGCCGGCGAGCTTGCAGGTGACAAACACAGTCACAGACCATGGAGTGTACAGCTGTGCAGGAATGCCAGTGCGCTGATGATTTGCTTGCGGACGATGGCGTGGGTGACGACCGCGATTACATAGGCACTCGATCAGGGCAGGGAGCGAGGGACATTGCAATTTGCAACCTGCAAGTGGCAGCGCGGGTGATGCCGACGGTTGCAGAGCAAGCAGAGCTAGATTGGATGGGCTCTTGAGCAACGACGCCGCAGACCAACGAGGTCCATACAATGGCCTGGATCGAAGAGCAACACCAATTTTGAGTTTATTTTCTCGCGCATGCATGCCTTGAATCAATTCATGTTCATGGGGGCCTGGCTGGTTAGCTCATTGGTGAAATCGACAAGCTCAATGGCGAAAGCGATGACTTCGGGGCAATGGCATGGCATGGCAAGATGAGCTAGCAAGCTTATATATTTGAGGATTTGGTTCTGGGGTTAGGGATGCGGAGATTGAGGATTTGGGGATTTTGGCTGGAGCTAGACACCCTGCCGAAGGATATTTTCGTCGGAACAAACTGAGTTAGCATGTAATTAAGGTGACGGTTGTGCTATAAGCAGAAGAAAAAACAACATGCTGTAGGTGGTATTGAATGAACTGGAAGTTTTTCTGTGGTATTTCCTGATTTCGACCTCCAATTGTGTTATAGAACGAATTTTCTCTTTTTTTTTTACGGGGAAGAGAATAATGAATTGTTCTAGTGGACGCGTACATTTGTCACCAGATATGTCATTCATTCTCAACGATTTATGTTACCTCAATACTCAAGGATTTATGTTACCTCAATACTAGTACACTCGGCATAGTCTACAACTCTACATCACTCAAGGTTTGTATAATGATAAATATAACAGAAACTTTATCGATTTAACTAGCTAGGATCACAAGTCTCTGTAGTATGAAGTTTCCCATCCTTAATCTCATCCAAATGAGTGGTGCTAGAGTTAAACTTGTAGTACTACCATATATTATTATAGCATCATTTTATTCCTTAATTTTGGTGAAATTTTTGTTGAAAGACTGTGTTTGATGGTATCCTTCATTCAGAACAATTATTGATCATTCCACAATATTATGTTTTTCTAGTTAAAGTAGAGCGTGAAGGATGCCAATACATTGCAATGAAGACAAATGCTAACACCTTTATAAGCCATCTTGCAGAGACGAACTCTATATTCCATGCCTTCCTAATTGAGTCTCTAATGTGTATCACATCTCAATGAAACAACTCTCAAGAACAATAGGGGAGAATAGGGCAGTGCCTTCACCCTTAGATTTACAATAACAAGTCTATCCATGAGTCTGAAAGTGAGAATTCAGATAAATGTAACTAAGAACTAGTATACTTGGTGGTGCTTTTATTCTAGATTAGCACTAAATAAAGGCTATGACTTTCTTAAAATTTTGCTACTCCATTCCGTGGATACTCCATTAATTAATGACTGTATGCAATGGGCTTATCTAGCTCCATACAATTTCTCCTACGAGAAAATAACCAGTAAGCCATGTTAATTCCATAAACAATATCTAAAGTCCATGGAATAAACCCATCATAGAAAGATTAGCAATGTGTTAGCCATGATTAATAATGATATTCTAAAATATTTTATTTCGAGTGAAGTGCATTGACGGTCATTAATCTTGTGAGGGTGTGTCATCTAGGTCCCCAAACTCCGGGTCTCTAAACTTGGCTCGTGTGTTATATAAGTCCAAACGGGCTCTAAACTAGCTTTGTCGCTGACGTGGCATGACACTGTGGCACTTATGTGTAAATCTGTTCAATGAAATAGTTAAAAAATTATTGAACCCACATGTTTGTTAAAGTAAAAATAAATCTTCGTCTCCACTTTTCTCTCTGTCCCTCTCTCGTGGCTCTTTATTCTCCTAGCTAGGACTAGGCTGACAACGACAGAGACAAGTACCCATATTTGGAGATGGCCCATGTGCTGGACTAGGGATCCACATCGGGGAAAGAACAGAGCTCGGGGCGGTAGAGATGTGGCAGGTCGGTGGCTCGGATCCAAAGAAAACGGTAGTGCCCCGCGCCGGAGATTAGCGGTGGCCGACGCGGACCGAGAAGCACCCGTGGACAGCGGCAGCATGATGCTCTTTGGCGACAACAAGAGAGATGAGGGAAGGAGGAGGGATTTTTTTTTTGCCATGTGATTGATGTGTGGGTTATTAATTAATTTTTGTATTTTTTTCGTTCTTTGATTTATTTTGCAACTATAATTATACATATGTGCCATGCCATGTCAGTGCATGGAGCTATTTAGGACCCGTATAGACCCAAATGACACATATGATAAGTTCGAGGACTTTAGGGATCTAAATAACACACTATGCAAGTTTAAGAACTGGCCCTACATATAGTTTACTCTTTTATTTTTATACACGCTCAAGAGACAAGTAGATGTTTTGTTTGTAAGGAAAAAATCGATTGAACTCTTGAGTTTTACCATTAAAATATATTGCGGAATATCAGTTTCTTAAACACATCATAAGTTATATTCACCACAAAAATCGATTGAACTCTTGTCAAGACTAAGGAGGTACTTGTTTAGCTAATAATTAACAGGCGAATCTTCCCTAACATTTTGGTGACCCATGCAAAGTATTGCCACCAGAACAGGACAATCGACAAGGCAGTAAATGACAAATACTTCCTCTTCTTTTGGATGAGACACACAAGCCGTAATGCAAGATGACATGCAGTTGCACAACCGAATTGGGTAGTGCTTGCAATACAGAATAGAACATATAACTGCACATAAGCATGATTATGCGATGCCTGCCAAGATAATTGGCCCATTGCATTGTTAGGTTTCGCGTCGGTTTTGGAAGTTATGTTTGGCTATTATCTACCTATATATCATCATATTTATAGGGCTCTTTTGAGTTCAATCATAGCAAGTGCACAATGATGAATGATGAACGTTAATTAGTATTTCAGCCTAGAGTTTAGGGCTCTTTTGAAACACATAAATTTTACAGGATATTTCACAGCTATTAATTAAATTTCCAAAATGATCCCCTAAAATCTTACGTTCTAAAATATGCATTCCTTGGACCAATTTTTTTATATGATGTGATTTGATTTGGCTGGCCTCCGAAATGGACTTTGACTTGGTTTTTAGAATGTGCCGTTGAGCGTTGGTGGTATAAAAGTACACTCAAATCTCCGTCCACTATAAACTAATTTTCGCATGAAAAAAGCACCTGTGTGTTCTAGCATCAAATCACATAAAAACAAACCGTCCCACTGGTATGGCATTTTGTCCTGTTTATGAAAAGTGCAGAAAAAGGCAAGAAAAGTTGCAAGCTTTTTTGCTTTGGGCCTTTGACCTTTAGCGTTGTCAAACACTACGTCAAAAAGAACATTAATCTTCATTATTTCAGACTAATATATATGTTGGAAAGAAAAAGGGCAGAGGCCATAAACGGCATTATCCAGGCTAAGGGGATTAGTGGAGTGTCAGGATAGGGTAGGAGCCAGAGCTTGACCCGTTTCTTGAAGCGCTTAGCTTCGATTTGTCTATTCTATATCTTGATCGTGATCATTCACAGATACTCTAAACTCTAATTAACCTGGCTCATTTTGAATTTGAATGAGCCCATATATATTGCAATCTCAATACTGAAATGACCGAAAATTAATGCCAAAAGTTTCTTTTCCGTTGTATAAAAGACGCAAATTGTATATCGTCGTGTAGAGGTAGGTATACACTCATGTGCTTACACCAGTGTTGTCTGCATGGTGTAATAAAAAAAGAAGTATCGGTGTGTGCCGTACACCACACCCGAAAGGAAAAAAACGTTAGGAGTTAGGTCAGTTTGTAACTCTGCGAAAAGGGGTGAAAAAGAGAGCATTTCATATGCTCCAGGTGTTGCCCTGCAGGTACCACTTGGGCTTGTGAATGAAACTGGGTTATTATAGCACTGCACAGCATGAATCAGGCAACTAAAAACTTTAGTCCCCTTTAGTCTTTATTGTTTGAATTCAGGGACTAAAAAAGACTAAAAACATGTGGACCAAGAAAAAGAGAAGAGAGATGCTACCACTTTAGTTTCTTTTAGTCCCAATAAACACCTCATACAGGAACTAATGGACTAGACAGATTTTAGTCCTTTTAGTCTCTCCTATTTGGGATTTTATAGACTAAAAATGGAGGGAATAAAGAGCAACCAAATATGGTCTCAATCTGTTTGTATTATATTATGCCTAACAGTATAATATAGCGCTTTTTGATAACAAGTACAGGTGGTATAGTAATTGCATTTTCTTTTCATGCGGAAAAACGAAACCAGTATATGTAGTCGGCAACCCGTCAGACACCAGTGCACACCACACCACTACACACTACCGTCTGGCCTATAAATGCCTGCTTCCTGGCTAGCTTAAACCTTAAACATGCATCAACACCATTACTAGCTAATTACCACCATTACCGGAGACATGAAGCTAATAACCCTCTCGTGTCTCTGCCTCCTCTTCCTCACTGTCGCTGGCTCGTCGTCTCCCGTCTCCGTCTCCGTCTCCGGCGAACGCTGCCCACTGCACAATCGTCGGCTTCAAGACATGGTAGCCGCCACCGCTGCCGTCGTCGTCAGTCAGCCACTTCCGCCGCCATCGGCAGCGGCGAGGACTAGCAGCAGGGGCGGCGCCGCCGCCGCCGTCGAGACTGTAGTGGTGACGTCACGGCATGATGATAATGAAGAGATCGACGAGACGATGTACGAGGGGTCCAAGAGGCTCAGCCCCGGTGGGCCCAACCCTCAGCATCACTGAGCTAGAACTGACCATCCATCAATCGTCTTCTTCGCTTCGTTTAATCAGTTCGTCGTCGACGAGGGAAACCGGCCAATCAGCAGCATCTGCGTATCAGATTCGTCAATAATCGAGAGAATATATATGAGTTAATTATGTATAGAGTGATTAATAGTTAAAAGGCTTCTTCGATATATCGGCTACTTGGTTAGTACTAGTCTCCTTGAAGTGAGTTCCATCTGCTTAATTAATTGCTGTAATGTTTTGATCTTTCGAATTAATATTAATAAAACTATAATAAGTATATTGTGCTAACTTTTTCTTCTCAATCGCCTAAAGGTTGGTTCATAGATCGAAAGAGCAATTAACACACATGGGGATCCTTTTTTTTTTTTGAGAATACACATGGGGATCATTTGTGTATACGTACTGTATCCAGGTATCCACTACTGCTATTTTTGTAGAGAGAGAAGAGGGGAAGAATTGGCCGAGGAGTCAAACCAGATAGATAAAGCGTGTATCGGATTATCGCACACTCATTCAGGAGTGTTTCCAACAATTCCTTCATGAAGTCACACTCAGACGAGGCATCATGTAATGTTTGACTCATGGGACGGGAGTTTTCTTCTGTTTTTAGAACAACAATTGGGTTTGGAGTCTAGGTTCACATAATCCTTAGTCTGGGTCGAAGCTAGTGAATTTCAAACAAATGTTTAGCAAAAGTACTTTGTAATTTTAGTTATTCTGCTACTTGGTCTTGATTCAAATTTTCTAGCAAAGCTTGTTTTACCAATACTGGGCTAATTTAACCACCCACTCCATGCAAAGCCCGACGTATGGCATCAAGTATTTGAAATTCTTCTTTTATTAAAAAAGGCATAAATTGAATAGGATGGGCCTAATGAAATAGGCCTTTTCCTATGCTGGTATATACGGGCCAGGCCAAACTCCAAAGCGCTTGTACATGCTGTCGTTGTATTTGAATAGGTTCAACTCCAAAAATCCCAAACTTGATGAAGGCCACACTAAGGGCTTATTCGTTTTGTAGTATTTTCATACGATTTCTGGAGGAACCCTATTCATAGGAATTTTTTCCATTCCCGTCGTTCGGTTCTAGAAAAGCACCCTTAGGAATATCACAGGAAACAATCCTTCAAGGCAACTTTTAAAGGAAAAGTACAGGAAAAAAACATCCGCTTCAACCTCTTTGTTTTCATTCCCATGGCAATCCTGTGTTTTTCCTGTGGTTCATCCGAACATACGTTCCTGTGAAATTCCTGTGTTTTAAATCCTCTGTTTTGTATATGCATTCCTATCATATTCCTGTGTTTTTTCTATCCTGCATTCCGAATAAGCCCTAAGGCCATGATCGCTGGAATCCGGAAGCCGCCACAAAACATTATTGCCAGGATGTTGGAAGATATGGTGTGCTTGCCGACCCCGGATAGCAGAACGCCCATTGAGGGAGGATGGAAGGTGGACGCCACCGAGTGCAGGATGGATGAAGATCAATACCGATGCTGCGTTTAATCCGATCACAGGGGATGGCAGTACCGGTTTTGTTATCAGGGATATGAGTGGACGATTAATTAAGGCGGGAGCTTGTTTCTATATGAGAATCCCGGATGTGATCACTGCAGAGGCAATGGCGGTGAGAGATGGTGTTGTGCTGGCACAAGAGATGGGACTCCAGCGTGTTGTCATCGAGACGGATAATACTTCACTTGTTTCAATTCTCCAGTTCGGAACTGGTGCAGATCTGCAATTGCTGGTTTATGGCAAGAAACACAGGAGCGGCGCAGGGTTTTTGTGTCCTTAATCTTTACTTTTGTTCTCAGGAAGGCAATGAAGCAGCACATTTATGTGCACGCAAAGCTTCAGCGTCTGATCCCAGCATTCTCTGGTCTAATTGCTTTCCAGATTGGCTGTTGGAAGTAATTAGGAGAGATTGTAACAACCCTGTAATTCAGTAATGAAGCTCCTGTTTTTGCCCTAAAAACGGAATATGAATCTAAACAACTATTAAAGGAGTTGTTCATCCCAGATCCCGCGATCTTATTTCAGATCTGACGATCAACATCATCTACATTAAATCCAACAAGAAGTGTTGCACTTCCCCTTCCTCCCCCGTCGACCTCCGTCGTCTCCATCTTTGCGGCTCAAGACACAGCGGAGCGCCACCGCTGGGCGTAGCCCTGAGCTTTCACATCGTTTCTATCGCTGCCATGGAGAGCATTGTGGAGGACGGGGACATCGCGTGACTCGCCTAACGTGGATTCAGGGGTAAGGGGTAGGAGGAGGCTCAGTGGATGCGGTAGTGTGGAGGAGAACAGCACGCCCACACCCATGCACCCTTGCCCTCCAAGCCTCGTGGTCCTCGTCGCTGGGAAAGGTGGACAGGGGGAAGAGAGATACAGAGAGGAATGACGAGATATATAATGGGGATTAGTTTTTTTTCCTGATTCAATGATAGTGGGTCCCACGAAAACTTATGGATTATTTAGTTGACTGGTATTCTGCGTCTATACTGTCTTAGGACCTTAAATAAACAATTTTAGCAAGTTTAGAGTTCAATATTTTTGGTTTTATGGTTTATAGATGATTTTGAAACTCGACGTATATATGAGGGACATCAACTAAACTTATTCCACTTTTTGACTTGTAAATTGTCAATTTGTTGGCCGTTTAATGCTAATAAAGGTTTGTGTTGGGAAAAGTAAACAAATATGGACATGATGAAGGATGGGAAGTGGACTTTACTGTTCACAGTGACTGACATGTGGGTCCACATGTCAACCACTGAATGCGGTGAATAGTAAAGTCAGAAGATCTCAATCCGAAGAATGGAGCCCGTGACCTTCCAAACACGCACACGCTTGCGGCCAACTAAACTACCACACTTGTTTATGCTCTTATGCAAGTTACTACAATTTTTTTGGGACAATTTAACTATATTATATTTCATTATAATTGCATTTTACTATTTTTATTTTAAAAATCGTCTAATCACAATTACGTAGTCCCCTTCCGATCAATATTGTGTTTTTTATTAGACGGACAAACAATTAAACTATTTCGCATTGAGCACAAGTGCGTGCCGCTGAGAGACCGTACGGTTGTAATTGTGAATTAAAAGGTATGGGTAGTGGCAAAAATAATTGGAGTATGAACTAATTAAGGGGTTAATGAAACAATTGCAAACTCATCTAATAGATCAAACTTAGAACAAACTCAAGCGTATTATAATATGAAACTTAAAACGTATTTTAATATGGAACAAAGGTTGTAGAATTGTACTTAGATTTTCTAAAAGAAAAGCATCAATTGCAAGAAACAAAAGAAAGGTACCAATAAATGTGAATAAAAAACGCAAGATCTAATATCTCAGATCCTTATTAGATCAATCTCTCCCATATCTATGCGAAAAAAAGCAATCCGAGGTAAGGTAACCTAACCAGAGCTGGAGAAGAACACCAGCTGCACCAGCTGCAGAGGCAGGAGAGCATTATGACATCACACGGGCAGTGCCTTTTCCAGGTTTCAAGAGTCCAAACTCGGTTCCGCTACTTCGCTGCCGTAGTATATACACCATCCATCGGATTCCAACGGCCACGATTACACGTGCGCCACCGCCTCCTCTTTTTTCCCCCTTTCTTTCTCTCGTCGTCACCTCACCTCCCAAACCCAAACACAAAAAAAATCGCGACCTGACCCGACCGCACCGCCGCCACCCACCTCCACCGCCATAGCCAGCCGCTGAAGCTCCAATCCGATTCGGCCCCCGCGGATTCCGGTAGGGTTTCGCGCGAATCCCTCGCCGCGGCTGATCTGGGCGTCGCGGGGGGACCGGATTTGGGGGTTTTGTTTGGTTTATTTATGCATGGCTTCGTCCCCTCCTGGCGCCGGCGTCGGCGGGGAGGAGCCCGCGGCGAGCCCGGCACCGCCGGCGGTGGCGGCGGAGGCGGCGGAAGAGCCGGTGACGTCGCGGTGGGCGCCGGAGATTAGGGTGTACAAGCGCAAGTACCCCAACAAAAACCCTAAACCCCCTCCTCCGAACCCTAGCCCTAATTCCAGCCCCCTCGCGCAAACCCTAGCTTCGATTCGGAGGTCGATTCGCCGCCCCGAGGATGGGTCTGCGCCGCCACGGCCTGATCCGTCGCCGGCCGCTGCGCCTGCTACCTCGTCCCCTCCTCCTTCTCCCCCGTCCGCCCCCGCGCAGCAGGGTGAGCCGCCCGCAGCTTCCGGTGATGTCTCCATGGGGGCTAATCCGGACGGTGGGGCTGTTCCCAATGGCCATGGAGACGTCCGGGCGGCCGCTGAAGAGAAGGCACGGAAGCGGAAGGCGCGGAGCGAGCTGCGACGGCAGCTTGCGTCGGAGCTCGACCAGGTGCGTGGGCTTTCTAAGCGGCTGAAGGCCATTGCTGAGGCCATGGCGGCTGAGTCTGCGTTAGCACTTGCTTTGCCTGCGCCGCCGCCGCCGCCTCAGCCGCCTGTTGTGTATACGCACTCGCAGTATGCACTCGCTGACCCTGTGACCCCCATACCTGGACAAGTTGCTGCCGCTGTTGGTCCGGTCCGCTCAGTGTTGCAGCGCGGGCCACTAACCGTGTCAGTGACTCACACAGAACCCTTCGAGAAGGAGAAGCGGACACCAAAGGCGAATCAGTTGTATCAAAATTCAGAGTTTTTGCTTGCCAAGGATAAGTTTCCGCCTGCAGATTCACATGGTCGTAAGAAATCCAAGCACCACAAGAAGAAGCATCGTTCCTTGGCAGCTGGCTCTGGTTATGATGCTGAGCAGAGGCTCTACTCTCACGCTTTTAAGAAATCTCAGTCCCTTCTTTCTAGGCTAATGAAACACAAATTTGGTTGGGTCTTTAACAAGCCTGTAGATGCTGTTGCGCTTGGTCTGCATGACTATTTTGCTATTATCAAGCGCCCAATGGATCTTGGCACGATAAAGACCCGTCTCACACATGGCCAGTACAGGACTCCAAGGGAGTTTGCTGAAGATGTACGGCTAACGTTCCATAATGCCATGACCTACAATCCCAAGGGGCAGGATGTGCATTTCATGGCTGAGCAGTTGTTAGGAATCTTTGAGGCGCAGTGGCCTGAAATTGAGGCTGAGGTTCAGTACCTTGCCTCATGTCCACCGTTGCCAAATAAGTTTCCACCTCCACCAGTTCAAGTGCTCTTTGACAGATCAGATTCTATGAAACACAATATGGCGTTGGACTCCAAGTCAAGGCCAATAAGTCATACTCCCACCTATAGTGCCAGGACTCCATCAATGAAGAAACCAAAGGCAAAGGATCTGGATAAGAGAGATATGACCATAGATGAGAAGCGGAAGCTTAGTAACAACCTTCAGAATTTGCCCCCAGAGAAGCTTGATGTTGTTGTGCAGATTATAAAAAACAAGAATCTTTCTGTTATGCATCATGATGATGAGATTGAGGTTGAAATAGATAGCATGGATGCTGAGACACTTTGGGAACTTGATAGATTTGTGGCCAACTATAAGAAAAACCTGAGTAAGCAAAAGAGGAAGGCTGAGCGTGCAATGCTTGCAAGACAGGATGCAGAGTTGCGTGCAGAACATGTTGCACCACAACAACCAGTATGTGCATTCAATCACTTGTATTCCTTTTGTATAAATAGTACTGTAGCTAGTTGAATTTTATGATTGGTACTGACAGTTTCTTGGATTGCAGAGCCAAGAACCTAATATTGGTGTCAAATCTCCGAAACAAAGTAAGTGATATATTTGCTCTTTTTTCTACTTCATCTTATCATGCAACTATGCACTATGCAAGTGAATTGCTAGGAACTATGAAAGCGATAGTAATTTTACTTTTTTTAGTAGATTTGACGGCGGATGAGCAATTAGCTACTTCTGTGCCAGAACAAAATGATAATAATGGACAAAATGCAAGTAGATCGAGCAGCTCTAGCAGCTCCAGCAGTGATTCAGGATCCTCTTCTAGTGGTAATATTTCTTTCTGTCTTGGCTTTTCTTATTATATTTTGGCCTTTACAATATATCTGCCAGCTGTAGACATTTGCATTAGAGTGTTATTAATTAATATTCTTTTTTGGCAGACTCAGACAGTGATAGCTCCTCTTCAGATGGATCAGATGCTGCCAATTCATCTTGAAATGCAGGTAGGTTTTATCAATTGTTTTTTGTGTTCCTATTATTGTACTAGTTTCACTATAATCTGGTCGCTCTGTGAGTTAATTTAAGGTATTTCTGTTATTATTGAGTGTCTACTGTTAATTTGTGGTGCACTGTTCCTTTTGGTGACAGTCTGTTTCTTCAATGTTGGTGGTGTTTATTCAATTAAATCTGTTCTTGTGCAAATAGACACCTTTTTTCTGTGAACTTAATACAGTTAAGTATTCTTTATACTACACTGTGAAATCATACGTTTTCTCATCCCTCTATGTTCTAGGAGAAATTTAGAATGTTCTTATGTGACATGATAATGTGAATATATTGAGTAGTTAGCATGCATACCGTTAGTATGCCATGGTAGTGCACTCCTAGTTGATTATATAATCAAATTCTAAGGTCTAACCAACCTAGGGTGGAAATTGGGAGGGAGCTACTTTTAGCGTGTACAGCTAGCTGTAAGCCAAACTGGATGATTTTACGGAAGTACGGTTTAACCGAATGAATGTAAAAAATCTTATGGGATGCATACAACAGGAAAGTTCTCTTTCTCTGCAAACTCATGATTGTCAAGGATCCATCTGATAATTCACAACTCATAAGATGGAAGTGAAGGTGTGGTTAACAGATTGACTTGTTATGTATAGCCCAAGATTTGGAATTTGGAAAGGTGGGGAATTATAATTATTATAGTTTGTTAGGAAAGGATTAGTTTCCAGTTTGTTATGTTTCCATTTGTTAACACTTAGTTTTCCTAAAGTTCTACTTATTGATTCCATAAAATTTCTGTCCACTAATTGTTCAGATGGCTGTATGGGATGAGGGGATCATTACATTAATGGTAGCATATAGATGCACTAAGGAAGTAAGTTTTAGATTTTTCTTCTTGTTTTTCATGATTTCTCTAGTCGTATCTACAGCAAGAGTACGCTGCATAGTAAGACAAATTAAGGGTCAGCGTCAGTGTTCTGGTTTCTCAGGTCCTTACCCTGTTTCGTATTACAAGAGGTAGGTAGGATCAATATTTATATTTCAGGCAACTTTGCAAACTTGATGGTTTTAGTCTGGAGATCTAAGCAGAAAAAAAAGCAAGAGACTATCATTCTTGTGGACTAGAAGCAGGCTCTGTTCTTGTCTTTGTAGACCTTGAAACAGGGGCAGGATATCCCATCTGTTGTGTGGTTTCTAGAGGCAATTTGAAATCTCATACAGGCCATCGAACTGGTTAGACTCTCAGTTTGCTGTTCCGATAGTCTGGCCAGAGGAACACTAGTTAAACAGTTCCTGGACACTTCAAATATACTAGCCCTGTCCATATTATTGATTTTTCTAAAAATAAGGTCTCCTTGTATTTTTGCCCTGAGGGAGTATTCAATATTTTACTTCCTAGGCAAGAGAAATAAACTACCGGTCCAGTCTGTTATGTCACATTGTGCCTAGAGGCACCTGGATATTACATATGGCATTGCATGATGGTAAGCGTTACCCCATTTTGAATGCACTTTAGAGTTTAGATTACTTAACAACATTTGTGGCATCTGTCATCGCATCGGACCAGTCTTAACCAAGGCCTTGGGTGCTTGCTGTCACCTGTTAGAAGACTGGTGCCTAGTGCTAATCAGCCATAGGTGGGATAAATCGGCTAAGTGAGTATGTGTTGAAATTGAAGATGCCAGCTTTCCAAGCTACCTTGGCACCAGCAGGCTAAGGCAGCTGCCTTTCAGAATGCTGCCTCCAACCATTATTGATTAGCTAGAAGGGAGTATGTAAATGTCTACTTTGGTTCTCCCTAATTTCATAGACAGAGTGGTGGGGTCATTGGAGTTGATGACAGTCAACTCATTGCTAGAAAGTTTTTGTCCAAAATATAGCCTGTGATCCAACACTGGGATTGAGCAATACGTGTTTCTCCCTTCTTTTTTCTGGCTTAATTTAGTAACTTGGGAGTTTATCCCCTCTCCATCATGTGAATTGCTATATATTGCCATCTTCACCTGTTTTAATTTGCCAATTGGTGGAATGTTTGCCGATTAGTAGAATGGTAGTTTGGCAGTAAAAAAAAAATAAAACAGTTGTGTGTAACATCCTGAGTATATCAATTACATAGCAATTGGAAAAAGATATTTACAGCCATGCCTAACTCAGAAATGATGCCCGGATTGAATTCATATTTACAGGGCAGTAATTTTTCCTTTGAATATCCCTTCAGTGCTACGGTTTTCCATCAAGGATTTACTCGCTGCTATAATGTGTTCAATGTATTTTTTGTTTGATTGTTTTCTGGAGTTTCTTTCTTGGTGTTGTAGTCATTCCATTTAGTTTCCCTTGCTCTGCTTCGTAAGAAAAAGTACATTAATGACATCGATTGCTTGTGCTTTTTTTTTATGTTACCAGTAAATTGTGGGATGGGCGATGAATAGCACCTTTTCAGAGTTATACCTTGCACTTAAGTCCTATTTATACATATGAATAATCGAGTATGCTTTCATCAAGAAATCATTCAGTTTGCTTGGTTGGCTATTGTCTTGCTTCAGACAGTTAAACTTGGTCTCAATGCAAAAAATTGTCGAAACAAATTAAAAACCCTGTAATTGCTTTGTTTGTCGCTCTTGCATATGGAGACCTTTTAGAATTTTATCTTTGATTTTGCTCCTGGTATGATTAGATGAGCTGGCAACCTGATTTATTGGTTTCAAACATTCTGGTTGCCTTTTGTTGGTCACCATTTTCAGAGCTTTAGGAGTTGACAATTTCATTTCATATAATCAACCAATCGTTTTGTTGATATGTACCCTAATCTTTCAGATGTTAATAAATGTGTATAATTGATGCTTTTAGCATTAGACCATGAATAAGTAATATCTTAGTCTTTTGGTGGAAGTCACTTTTCGAGCATAACAATCTTGATCATAGTTTTCTTGTATATCTTGCAGTTCGGAGTCGATCACTGAATGTGTTGATCATTTTTTTTTAACCTGCTATTGCAATGCTACTGCTTCCATTAAAAAACTGTTTTCAGCTATTAGCTGTTCCATGATTTTCTGGTTAGCTGTCTGTAGCTGCTTTACTCGTTAGTTCTGGAGGTGGCTCTGCTATTTTCTAATTGTTTCAATCGTAGTGATCACCTTCTCCTGAATTGCAGATTCAGAACTTCATCCAATGAAGAATAACTGTCTAATTGTGTATTAGGTGACAATGCCTCAGCAAGACTCAAGGCATGCCTACCTCGGTCCACCTAGGAATCTCCAAGCTGCAGCTAGGATTTGAAGGCAGGATTCTGTAAAGGCCTGCTGAGCCTGATACAAGTTCCATTCTGCTGCTTATGTGTACTTATGATTGTAGGTTAACTTTGTACACTAGTCCATTTTCATTTGTTTGGCAGCAGAGTGCAGCTGTATTTAATGCACCTTGGGTCCTTGGCGTTATGGATACCCCCAGCTGAAAGCAGTAATACACTAGGCTCAGATCCTGGAGTGGCATCAATAAGACACGCAGGCATGCTGAAGCTGCTCTTTTCTGGCTAGGAGTTCTGTAGCCTGTAGATTAGCCACAGCTGGAGGACTATTTATATTTTGCTGCGTTGATTACTTGATTGCTGCAGTGAGTAGGAAGGTGATTGTCTAACAGTTTAGTGACTCTACTCTCTGGAATACAAGGTAATGTTCTGTCTATTTAACCGTTCCGCATCAAATGTGGCTTGTTGACGGTGTTGTAAAATTTAGCCAGATGAAGTCTGTCGATAAACGTTGCTAGGAGTTTGTCTTGTGTCACCTGCGATCCAGCCCATATCTTTTGTGATGAATGCTTACCCTGAATTGATCGAACTGTATGTCAGATCGTTATGTGCAAGAGTTTTTACAAACTTTCCTGTGGGGGTGCCCATTTGCTTATAATGGTTTGTTCGTTGTCTGTGCCTACTTCATCCATTTAAGTTGGGTATTCGTTTTGGCTGGAGCCTGGAAGCTTGAAAGAAGATGCTTATAATCATCGGTTATGGTATATGTTATCTTTTTTCTTCCCTACGAGGTGAACAGAATCGTTCTCATTTGGTTTCTTGCTCTCTTGCTGCTTTGCTCATGTTTCCAATCTGACTTGATGTGCACAGCTCAACTGGATGTTCATTGTTATATACTTATATGTTTGTTTAGGCCTGTTTGAAGTCTGAAGCGATAAATATTTTTATTCGCTCTTTTGTTGAAATGTGATTGATTCATACTCCCTCCGGTTGCAAATATTTGATGTTAGTTAGTTCATTTTTTAACTAGCTAGCGTCAAACAAAAAAGGTTTGAGTGAGTATATGAGTAAACGGTCGTGTACTCTTTAAAGGAAAGGAAAAAACGAATGGTTGTAGTCTAATGCTCACTTTGGTCCACCCAAGTGTCTGATAGCTTTGCCCTAGTGTCTGATAGCAGGTAGCCAGATACGAGCCAACCAACTTTCTGAGATGCTAGACCGTCAGATGCGTTGGATTATGCTTGTGAAGAAATAATTAAGGAACCTAATTAAAGAACCACCGTCTTGTCACAGTCTCACGGACTGTACATTATGTGATGATGAATATAAATGCTGCTAGAGCAAAGTAAACCCGAACTATGGGCAGACATAGCATATGTTCGATGTGAAAGCAACATAATGTAATAATTTTTTATCTACTTATACGAATATTTATACTCCTTCCTGGTGTTAGTAGTTGTTAGTGAGGAGTTCGTTTCATATAATCGTTTATAACCAATTGCTGCAAGCCTGCAATGTGCAAGGGTCCCTAAAAAACTGAAGTTGAACTGCAATGCATTTAAGGTTAATCACTCTGGGTATATTAGAAATCTTGAGACAGACAATTATCTCTAGTATTATATTCTATCCTGGAGTTTTTCCATAATTTTGAGAGAAAATGTGTATGATCACTGTTGTTATACTGTCAGGTATCTCATTATTTGCCACGTTTGTTCCACTCCTTTCCATATATATAAAAAAATACATCTGTTTCATGCCTCAATCATTTGGTCACACCACCGCTATCAGGTTAGGTTTTGGAGTGGTTTTCTTTTGGGAAAAAAAAGCAGCACATGCTAGTACCATTAGAAAATTGAGAGGTGTATTTTGCAACTACTTGACAACAATGTTTAGAGAGGAAACCACTCCCTTACGCAATTTTTTATGGTTAGACCAACTTTGCTCTGGAAGGTCTGGTGCTGTCTCTGACTTCTCACCGAACCACAGGGGGCATGGCCATTAGATGCTCAGCAAATTAAGAAGCGAATAGGAGGAAACATGGGGGAATTAATTTAATCTATTTTCATATGTGGGTGATTCAGGAGCCATGTTATGGCAGCGTGGTGGATAACAAAGTATTGATGCTATATATAATTCACCTCATTATCTAAAAAATATTATTCACCTATAATTTCATAACCAACCGGCTTTGTGTTTGACCTATCTGATGAATTATATTCATTCTACAAAGCTATTCTTTTCTTTCTCTTAAGAAAAGAAATTTGCTTCACTGGTTGGTAACACGGCACATCGTTTCTTTTTCAGTTGGTGCTGTATCACATTTAATTTGACCACCATACGACTTTTTATTTTTGTAGTCCTTTTTTTTTCATCCATCTACCTGGAGTATGTTCTAAGCTCTAACAGTTATGGACAGTGACACATTGTTCTGCTACTGCTTTGGACAATGACAAATTATTTAGGTTCTATTTGGAGGAAATGGGAAATATTTTGTTGATCCTCATTGAATTGAACTATCCCCGCATTATAAATAGAACACCATTGCTAAACTGATCGAAACTGTGTAGTAGACAAGAAAAAGAAACTGTAAACTGGCTAGATATTATAGGTGACGAGCAATCTGCGCAGTGATCAATGGAAAACGACGGCCAAATAAAATGCAACCAAACTAAACATGACTTTGTCTGTCGAGCTGTTTCTTATCTGAACAAAATTGGCAACACGTGCCGTGCTGGCCAAAACTGGTGGTAAAAAAGTTGTTTTGTTGGTATGTGCTGAAGTTTTGCATGCGGATTTGCTATGCTAAAAGTTGCCACTCTGATGGTTGTGCTGTCAATTTACATTTCATTGCATAATCGTACATCCATACTACCTGAATTCTGGCAAGAAGTATAATGTTGTATCTGTGTTTACTCTACATATATGTCATAAACAATATGAAAGGAAGAACAATTATGAAGACAAAGGGAACATTTTTCCTTCTAACAGAAGTAGACATACTAAAATTTTCATGTTGACTTTTCCCACTCCCTTAGAAAAAGAAAGAAATTTCCCAAGTTCCCCTCTAACAGAAGTACAGACCGAGCTCTTTTCAGCCTAGTTAGGATTATTACTTTCCAGATCATTGCGTGCACGCTTTTTAAATCACCAAATGGTATATTTTTTGAAAAAACTTATTTAAAAATTCAAATAAATCTGTTTAAAGTTTGCAATAGTTATTACTTAATTGATCATATGGTAATAGCTTGTCTTTATGTGTGACCAGTAACCTCATCCTACCTTCACTTTACAACGCAAATTTAAGATTTCCATTTTGTCTCCATCCGATCTTTTAAGGCAAAAAAAAATCCCATCCACGAGAGAAAAATTCTTCACGGCACACGAGAGAGAATTTCTTCACCACCATATACACACATCCTAGAGTACATGATACATCCCCGTCTCCCCCACAATCTGTTCCAACACTGCCAAACTGACGGACCAAAAAATTGACCACAAATATTGCGCAATCTGTACTTGATAGTAGAGTCAAAGTCCAACCAAAACTAAGGGCATGTTTGGGAAGCTTTAGCTTCTGAGAATCTGAAAAAGCTCTGAAACCCAGCTTCTGAAACCCAGCTTCTGACTTCTTAGTTCATTTTCCAGAATCTGTAACTACAGCTTCTCATAAACTGTGAACCGTTTGGGGAGCTTTTGCCAGCTACACTTCTGGGAGAAGGCAGAAGCTCGCCCATTCAGGCCCTAGTCCTGCCCGAAACACGCCCAAAGTCCAACCGTGTGTACCCCCAATTTTCCCCCATTTCTCACACATGCGTGCCGTCGACTCGACCGTCCCCACCCACACTGACAGCCTGCCACCAGCCTTCCTTCCTTCCTCCTCTCCTCACCTTCGTCCTCCCTTCGCTTCTCCTCCTTTCCTTCCTCGCCTTCTTCAATAGTCTTCTTCTCCACCTCACCTCGCATTTACTCCTCCCTCCACCTCCGCCTCCGAGTAAACTAATCACCACACCACCCACTCGCGACTGCTACTGCCTAGCCGCGGCCGCAGTTGCAGCCACCCAACAAAACGCCACGCGACGAGACCGAGAGATCGAAGCCGCCGCGCCACCAACCCATCTCTCCCATTTCTCCCCTCCTCCTATACAAGAGGGAATCCCCAATCCAAACCCCGGACAGCTACGCCTAGCTAGCCTCCCTCCTCCTCTTCTTCCTCTGCTCTCCAATTTTTGGCGGTGTGGTTTGACCTAGGAGGAGCGGGGAGGAGGAGATGGGGGGAGTTCGGGGGGTGATGGTTGCGGCGGTGGTGGTGATGGCGGCGATTCTGGCGGCGGAGGGGAAGGTGGTGGGGAAGGCGAAGGGGAAGTACAGGGCGCTGTTCAACTTCGGGGACTCGCTGGCCGACGCGGGGAACCTGCTCGCCGGCGGCGTCGACTTCCGCCTCGCCACCGCCCAGCTCCCCTACGGCCAGACCTTCCCCGGCCATCCCACGGGGAGGTGCTCCGACGGCCGCCTCGTCGTCGACCACCTTGGTCAGTGGGTGTGATTTCTCGGTTTCTCCGCCGCCGCCCGCTGGATTTGGATTTTTGGTGGTGTGGCTGATTTGTTTGTTTTTGGTTGGATTGCTTTGCTTGCAGCCGAGGAATTCGGGCTGCCGCTGCTCCCGCCGTCCAAGGTGACGAACTCCAGCTTCGCGCACGGCGCTAACTTCGCCATCACCGGCGCCACCGCGCTCGACACCCCCTACTTTGAGGCCAAGGGCCTCGGCGCCGTCGTCTGGAACTCAGGCGCTCTACTCACCCAAATCCAGTGGTTCCGCGATCTCAAGCCCTTCTTCTGCAACAAAACCAAGGGTACTTACTAAGTTTCTTGTACGCGAATTGGGGATTTCTTCCCACTTTTTTTTTTCTTCTTCCTGTTAGACCTTAATTGGGGAATTGCATCTCATGGTTATGTTGATGTTTTTTGCAGAGGAATGTGACGAATTCTATGCGAATTCGCTCTTCGTAGTCGGTGAGTTTGGTGGCAACGACTACAACGCACCACTGTTTGCAGGGAAAGGTCTTGAGGAGGCTTACAAGTTCATGCCGGATGTCATCCAGGCCATCTCTGATGGTATTGAGGTAGGTATTAGCTTCGATGCGTCGTATATATTTGTTAGCTGTCATGTGGAATGTGAGCTCAATTATACAACTTTTCATGTTTGGTGCAGCAATTGATTGCTGAGGGGGCAAGGGAGCTGATTGTACCAGGTGTGATGCCCACTGGGTGCTTCCCTGTGTATTTGAACATGCTCGATGAGCCGGCCGATGGGTATGGCTCCCGTAGTGGTTGTGTCCGTCGGTATAACACATTCTCATGGGTGCACAATGCTCACCTCAAGCGCATGCTTGAGAAGCTCCGGCCAAAGCACCCCAATGTGAGGATCATATATGGCGATTACTACACGCCTGTTATCCAGTTCATGCTTCAGCCTGAGAAGTTCGGTAAGTTCTTGAGCTTTTGATAGCTCAGAAGCATCATCCATTTGTTCTTATCCTTTATTTAGAAACGGTACTATGTTGGATTTTCTTAGTAAGAATTATGTTTTTAAGTTCTTGCTTCTGTAATTTAGTTAAGCAGATCAAGTCAACATATACCTGAAGTCAACTTTTCCTCCTGTTGTCCTTGAAAGATACAATATATTATTTTAGATAGTTCAGATCTGGGTAGACCCAGGTGCCTTAGCTCTCTAGTAGCACATTGCAGAATATTTCAAATTGGAATAATGATGGATCACAATTTGTGATTTCAAACCAATTGGAGTAGCTTCATCTATCTTCAGAGTAAATTAGAAGCAAAGTTACTAATACCATGCTTATTAGAATCTTTGCACTAGGCTGTAAAAGTGTAAAGTAGTAGTGGCTATCAGTTCTATTAGTAATCTACTACACTTTGTTCAAACCTTGCCCTGTTCCTAGTTGTCTTCTTGAGAGAGCGGGCCATTATGAACTATAATGAGATTCCACCCAATATAGGTATTGCGGGGCTAACAATTAGGATGGCCTGATTGTTATGCAAGCTATGTACACAACTACACATCCATCCCAACTTATTTCTCCAGGCAGTTACACCATGTACGAAAGTTTTGCACCATAGCTATACTTTAAAATTATGGCTGCGGCAGCTCAGCTCTTTTTTTATAGTAGTATGACTATGATCTAGTTCAATTTCAAAACTGCCACATTTTGGTTGTCTCCAATTCTCCATCAATTTTGCCAAGTTTCTCCAAATCATATGATGCACACAGCAGTTGTTTGTTACAATATTGTAGTTAAAACCTTGCACATGGTCTCAAGTGGTCGATATAATATCCTTATGAGCTTAACTTGAATACCAGTATCTACAAAATATCAAAAATAAATAAAATGACATGTTTTCTCTACCTAAACATCTTACCTTTTCCCAACCATTGGGTGTATTACAAATTTCAACATGTCCTTTTTGCGGGGAGTACAAACATGTAGGCATTTCTCAGTTAGCTGAGCCATCCTTTTTGGTGATCCACTTCTGTTTTCATCTATTGATTGCTTAGCTTTCTGGTAATGACCTTTTTTATGCTTTGTAGTTAGTACTTTATAATAAGAGGGAGCCATCAGCAGGTAGAGTTAGGAAATTTTCTATATAGCTTAATGGCGAAGTTGGGCATCACGGTTCAGTGTCCTTGTCATCTCTAGATCACATGTACGGGTTGTTAGCATTTCCGTTTCATTGTGTGTAGTGGCAGCAAGCACATCCTTGGCCCATCCAATTCTTCTGATACAGACCCTTTTTTTTTTGTATTAGCTGTTGAAGAAAAAATTGTCCTCATGCATTATTGTTGATAAAAATTGAATCCATCTTTATTTCGAGCATTACTTCTTTCATTTGAATACAAATTGATGCATGGGCCTAACATTTTTGCCTTTCCAACTCAGGATTTTACAAGCAGCTACCTAGGGCATGCTGTGGTGCTCCTGGCTCTGTTGCGAAGGCTGCTTACAACTTCAACGTCACCGCGAAATGTGGTGAGGCTGGTGCAACTGCCTGTGATGATCCGACAACCCATTGGAGCTGGGATGGCATTCACCTGACAGAGGCTGCTTACGGTCACATTGCCAGAGGTTGGGTATATGGCCCTTTCGCTGACCAACCGATCTTCCAATCTTCATGAAAAAGCCACTCCTTCTGTTGTAATTGTGGAGTGTATCACGATAGTGCACTGAAAATGGAGCAGGGAAAGTAGTTCTTCCATATGTTTCCAAGGTTGCATACATGTATATTTTCATTCGATTACATTCATTGCAGTCGGGTACAAAGGTGGAATAGGGCTGTCAAAAAGCTTGATTTTGTTAATTTGTCAGGCGGTATAACTATAAACTGTAACAGACACATGATTGTGTAAATCGCATCCGGGAAATATGATACAGATTGTCTTTTTGAGTACCTCCTGTTTCCCAGGTTTTAAACTGCCGCTTTTGTCTGAACATGTTGTGCGTTCTTGTACAGAGATGAAATCTGTCTGAAGTTTTATTATGGTGCATGTTACCTGCAAATAATTAGCAGAAGGCCTCGTTTAGCTCCCAAAATTATTTTCTCAAAAACACCGCATCAAATCTTTAAACTCATACATGGAGCATTAAATATAGATAAAAAATAAAACTAATTGCATAGTTGGGTTGTAAACGACGAGACGAATCTTTTAAGCCTAATTATGCTATGATTAGCCAAACTGGTATAGTAACCCATATGTGTTAATGACGGATTAATTATACTTAAAAGATTCGTCTCGCGGTTTACACGATAGCCGTGAAATTAGTTTTTTTCATTTGTGTCAAAAACATTTTTTGATATCCAGTCAAACATCTGATGTGATGTTTCCGAAAAAGTTTTCGCGAACTAAAATAAGGCCTAATGCTAATTGAAGAACTTCCACATGGCGAGGTAACTGGAGAAGAATCCTGAATATATAATTGGCAATGATGGATGGAGAATTCAGAACAGTGCAAGCACAGGTGGGAGTTGAAATAATGAACTGATCTGAAGAATCTACTATTTTTATTATTGGGCTGTACGTTTGCTTGCATGTGATTCGCACTTGTTTTAGCCGCCCACGAACTGATGAACCCTGTTTTTTTTGTTTTCTTTCTTTCTTTCATTTTAGTCAGTGTATCCCTACTTGTTTTGAAGTATGAGCTGTCAATGGAAATTATCAAAAGAGTTTGAGAAGTAGAGAAATTTCCTCTGGTACTCCCTCCTCTATCTCAAAATATAAAAAGCATAAAAATACTGTAGTGCTATAAATGTATTTTAAGATGGAAAAAGTAGCAAGCGATTACTTAAACAAGTACAGCCAGTTTACTGAAGAAAAATCTAGGTTGCATTGTACTACTTGGGGAAATGATTCGTTTAAACAGTTGATGAAAAATAGTAAGCGTTGGGACAAACAAGTAACAAAGGACAAACTTCGGATTCCAGAAGGGTTGGTCGGTTAGTCCATATCTCGTGTTTTAGAAATTGCACCTGGTCGTACCACGTGTGCACTAGTTAGTTGCGATCTGTCTAAAAGTATGTAGTTTCTATAGCGTGTGTAAGAACACAATGTACATTATCGTCCTACTGGCATCTAAATGTAAGGGATTTTTCCTATATAAATATATAGGGAAAATCATTTATATTTGAGTACGGAGAGAGTACTACCATATCATACCTGTATGTATTGCTACTCAATTACTCATGGCAAAGTTTTAAAAGGAAAAATGGCAACATTTTTTTTCTTCTTTTTGGTTATTGGCTTATTGCTAAAAAATTAAATAAAATTTTGGGCTAAAATATTTTAAATGAACCATTTTTAATTTATAATGTAATTATATTAGGACTATACCATATAATTACATTATAATTAACCTATATATAACATATGTATAACTTAGCTATAAGTTATATAAAGAAGTCCCATGTGTTTTTTAAATCCATTTTTAATACTTACTAAGTTAGTAGAACTGATATAAAAGTTACGATATTGAAAACGTACACTACAATTAGTGTAGTTATATTTGCAATTTTTTTTTAAAAAAAGTCTAGCGCCATATTTTTAGTCACACCTTTTTTTAAGAATATGGTACCATTGTACCAACTGCGCTTGCATGAACTTTTTCAAGACAATCGTATATTTGAAAGTAATATTTTAACAGCATAATACATACATGACATTTTTTATGGAAAATAAAGCCATCTTATACCCTACTAAAAACATTTTGATAACAGTTTAATTACTTAACAACCCACAGGCCACAATCTACAATACTAGTTATACAGTAGGCAGAATGACAGATAACAATTTCATGAAGAGAAAGTAACCTGGTGTGGTATTAGCATTGCACTTCAGAGGGCGAACGGGCCTCTGGTAGTTACAAGAGTCTCAGTAGCAACTGAGGTCTTGGGTTCGATTTCCCATGGAAACAAATTTTTTAGGATTTAATGACTTTGTGTTTTCAGTAGTAAGCGATGTATCCGTCGACAGCAAGTCACATATGGTGACTTCGTCAATTAAAAAATTTGATGGTCTAGTCTTCGGAGATACTCATAGAGGTAGGGTTTATGTGTGTATGTTCGTAGGGATGAGGGTGCATGCGTTGTTATCTACGTTGTACTGTGTAATTATAAAAAAAATTACACTCAGTAGATAAGTACAAAATTGCCCCTGCACGGCTGCTACATGCAGCAAGCTACAGTACAATGATATAAATGTATAATTGACTTAGCCCTGCACGTCTTTAATTCCGGTGTAAAGGCAAAGGTATGCCTTTGACTTGGATCGCAGCAGCATTGCTGCATCAACATGCCGCTGTGCACGTACAGGCCATGACGAGTCAAGCTCAGGAACTCACAATACAACTCGATCAAAGTCGTACACAAACGTGCGATTCATACATGCCAGTTCAGAAATCAAATGTTTCCTCTGAAGAAGCTGTTACGATCTTGATCATAAATGATCCAGATCGATCAGATCAAATCAAATGTTGTAAGGTACGGCCAATTTCGAGAAAAAGAAAGGAAAGGAATTGTATGGTCCATGTGCATCCAATTCTACCGAAGTGATAATCTATTAAAAAAAAAGAGAGAGAGAAAGCGGCGCTATCTTTATTTCATCCGTACTAATTGGAAAACGAGTGATCGGCCTGCAAGTCTGCAACTCGAAATTCTGGGAACGTTGGAACGGTCAGACCGTCAGGGTCCAAATATGAACCCTTTCAGTTTTGGATATGAAAAAAAGCCCAAGGCCCAATACCCTCTCTATTTAAACACACACCCAGGCAACTCCAATTGCAAAATCAATCTAGCCTCGGTGAGGACATGGGAGATTTGGGAGGAGGATAGAGTTAATCATCATCGGATTATCCATGTAAATCACATTCTCCTTCTTGTTTTACCTACTTAGTTACCTGTCCTTAATCATAAGCATTGTTATGATGGTTCATCTCTATATCCATGTACACATAGGAACTTAACAAGAATGGAAGGTAACTCACATGAGCTACTTTTTTAAGGCTAAAATTGCTAAGGGCATCTAAAGTATGCGGTATTTGCTCTAGGATATTCTTAAAACACGTCTTTATTGTAGGGCACTGTGAAAATATTGTAATTTGCTAATGGACACTAAATGACATATTTTATCATTTTTAGTCAAAGTGGAGAGAAAATAACATCCAAATGACCGTTTTGTCCCTCAAACCATTTCCGTACAAATGTTGTTCCTTTGTTGTTTGGAGGGATATTGTAGTGAATATTAAAACACATTTTTAAAATATTTTTAAAAATCCAAAATTTTTCAGCATGATTTGAATATGTCTCAAAATTCACTACAAAATTCCACAACTTTTTCAGCATGCAGTGATGGTGTTCCGCAACTTAGTTACATATAACTCACGCGGTGCTCGTATTGGGAGAGTGTATATGCAATCAAGTCATGGTTTCTTGTTCTAAAAAAAAGGTTTCTTTAGCATTGAAACTATCATCTGTTTTCAGATGCGTGTGAAATCTAGGTGAAAAAGGGATCTCCATCTGGGATCTAATTTCTCATCCTTATATCTCAGGCAGTTGTATAACATGGAATCGCTATAACAGCTTACACAATTCATGATCTAGTTACTAATTAGATTGATAGATTAATTAATAGTGAATATGATATCGACGAGTAAAAATGGCTACAGTTTTTGTCTCCAAATTCTACTTTAGAAATTCGCAACATCCCTGTGTGTACCAACACCTTAAGCTTAGTTGCAATTTATTTAACGGAAACAAATGATGTGTTCTCCCCATACCATCCGCCATCCGCCATGTATGTACCCTCGTCACCTCGTGTATATATTATGTTCAAATCCTCACCATAATCTACACGTGAATTGATAAACTGAATTTCGAAAGAACTTGTAGGTTTCTTACTGGCATCTTTTTGTCAGGTGCACTCTCTACTAATGTATTCTGTCATTTGGCTCTGTACAATTCACACAGTGATCTTACTGGGAGCATGTATATGGTTCCAAATTATGGTCAAGACACATACCTGAGTGTCTCCTCGTCTCCTCCCTCCCCGTCTCGCCGCTGCCTGAGCTGCCGCCAGCGAAGCCGGTCG
>CM002480.1:6661533-6683585 GCA_000325765.3 Leersia perrieri
GTGCAGGCAGCTAGCGCGGGCGGCGCGGCGGCTCCGGCTAGATCCCGGCCCTAGCTGCTGGATCTGGCGGCCAGATGCCTGGCAGCCCCGGCACCGGTGTTGTGTTGCTCCGTCCGCGCGCGGCGGCGGTGCCGTGGTGCTGGTGGGATGCGGCCGCGCTCGTCGTCCTATGGCCGGCCAGAGTTGGTGTTGACTAGTGAGCTTTCTAGGGATGTCGGTTTGGTGCCCGGTGAAGGTGGTCCCGTGGCCTAGCTGTCACGTGGACGTGTCCCGATCTGCCGGCGAAATATGGAGGCACGTACTGCGACTCGTCTTCTTTCTAGACCTGGCTGTAGTAGTGGGTTTGGTACGGGACGACGACAATGAAGGTGTTTTTGAGGGTGCTGAATGGTGTGGATGAAGGCGTCGTGTACGGTGGGACTAGTACCACCCGTGACGGCGTGTTTGGCGATGTCAGTTGAAGACTGCGGTGACAGAGGTTCTTGGTGCTGGCTCTCTAGTGGTGTCGGCCATATGGCGAGCTTTTGTAGTTGGTTCTTTTTTTAGTAGCCAAGCAAGGGTGTTGGTGTGCGACTTTGCAGCTTTCTCGGCGCACTAGAGGTGTTAGGATTGTGTCAGTTGTGTGTATGTTTTGGTTGTGTAGAAGTAGTTTTCAGCTTTGCTAAGGCTTCTACTCATTTTCTTTGTGGCTGTGTGCTTTTCTTCATGTAAGGGATAGATTCTATGTACTCGTGTTTTGGTTGTGTAGAAGTAGTTTTTAGCTTTGCTAAGGCTTCTACTCATTTTCTTTGTGGCTGTGTGCTTTTCTTCATGTAAGGGATAGATTCTATGTACTCGTGTAACGTTTTGCCGGTGTATATCTTCACGGATGTAGAGACCAGATTAATAAATCCATTATTAAAAAAATGGTTGTTTCAAACCACATATTCATCTTTTATGCACACACTCAAATTCACGATGTAATGTAGTACCATCCTTATTTCTCATTTAGAAAGCAGCCTATGATTTGCCCCCCTTATATGTTCCAAGTACCATCATTGGTTGATCAAAATCTAACCAACCAAACTAATACAGTTTAATCAACAAACTCTGAAGGAAGACTATTATAATTTTCTTATTTCATATAGCTGCATATTGACAGATACCTTGTACACGTTATACATACAAGAACTTTATTCGTAATTAAAACGCTATGCTTAACTCCTAAACCCTACTAATTAACTTGACAACGTGGCAGCTTTGATGAGGCATCGAAGGTCGGTCACTCGAGCTTGCCCTTTTCTCCTTCCTTGGCGACGGGGACGAGCTCCTCCTCGCCGGAGACGATCCCCTTCGTGTGCTGCGCTATCCCGTACACCGTCGCCCCCACCGCCTCCAGCACGTCCCCCACCACCGTCGTCTCGCCGCCATCGCCGGCGGCGGCCGTCTCCTGCGTTTTCAAATCACAACTGAGAGATCAACGATGTATAGCTTGTGGCCGTGTCCCACGCACGTGCGCGTACCTTTGACTTCGCCGTCGCGCCGCCGCCGGTGGTGGTCGTCGCCGATGTGTTCTTGATCGTGTCCCTCGTCTTGTGCGCCATGACTGTGGCGGCGTCCTTCACGGTGTCCTTGGTCTGCGCCGCCATGGCGCCGGCCTTGTGCGCGATGCCACCGGCGCCGGTGTCCTTGGTCCTTTCTTCGGTTTGTCCGGCCATGTCGCCGGCTTTGTCCGACGTCTCTGAGGCCGTGACGGAGGTTGGCTCCTCGGCGGCGTCGGCGGCGCGGGCGGCGGCCTCCTTGCCTTGCTCGGCCTTTTCCCTCGCGTACTCCGCCACCTTGTGCGCCGTGTCCGCCGTCACCTCCTTCGCCTTCTGCGCCACCGTCGCGCCGGTCGACACCGTCGCCTCCTTCGCCTTCACCGCCGCCTCCTGCGTGTACCCGGCCGTCGTCTTGCCTGCTGCCACCGCCGTCTCCTTCGCCTTCTCCGCCGCCGTCTTCGCGTACTCTGCCGCCGTGTGACCGGTGCTCACTGTCACGTCCTTGCCCTTCTCCGCCGCCTGCTTCGCGTACTCGGTCGCCGTTTGACCGGTGGTCAGCGTCACGTCCTTGGCCTTCTCGGCGGCCGTCTCGCCGGTGGACAGTGTCACGTCCTTAGTCTTCGCGGCGGCTGTCTTGGCGTACTCGGTGGCCGTCTGGCCGGTGGACAGCGTGGCGTCCTTCGCTTTCGCCGCGGCTTGCTTGGCGTACTCCGCCGCCGTCGCGGCTGCCGCCTTCGCCTTATCTGTCGCGCCGGCGTCCTTGCCCTCGGCGTCGGCGCTTTGCCTCCCGGTGTGCGCCGCCTCTTGCCCGCCGTGGTGGTCATGGCTGGCCTTGGCGTAGCGCTCCTCGGCGGCGCGGATGGCGTCGATCGAGTTCTGCTGCGCCTGTGCGCGCAACTTGCCGATATCCTCCAGCCCCGCCGCCTTCTTCTCGCCGTGGCCTTGATCCCCTTCCTCCTGCTTTGCCTTCCTCGGCTGCGGCGGCTGCTGCTGCTGATGCGACGCCATTGTATCGAACAGGTAAGCTACGTGAACGATCAGTGAGTGATCGATCGATCTAGCTGCTGCTGCTGCTCGTACATGATCGGACAGCGATGCGGCGGGAGGCTTAAAATATTGGGCTATAGCGGTTCGTGTCCACGCAGGAGTGACACGTGTCCACGCAGGAGTGACACGTGGGGCTGGGAGGATAGGGGCATTCGCCGGCGAGAAGACACGAGTGGCTGTCGAGCCGCACGCGTGGAACGTCGCCGCCATTTCCGGCGAATCCAAGCCGACGCACCGACCGACCAGAGCTCGCATCGCCGCGGCCCATTTACTCAGGCCCATGAAGCCCATATTCGCGGCCTATCGTCTCCTCGCCAGTAACAAAAAAAAAAAAAATCCCCATTCCTCCTCTATCCGCCGACCGCCGCCGTGCCCACACCGCATCCAAGCCCTAACCCTCGCGGCGCGGCGGAATTCGTCTTCTGCTCCCGTAGCCACAATGGCGTCGCGGAATCGAAACCTCTTCACCGCCTCCTCCCCTCACCTGAGAGGCTTCTTGTCGAGGGGCATTTGCCCTAGTTAGCTAGTAGGTGCGTACATCTCTTCTTTTGCCCATCTGCTCCTCATCAATGGGGGTTTGATCCCTCTACGTGTGCCTTCTCGTGCGTGCCATTTACTTCTGTTGTTAGTAGGACATCTTTTTGTACTGTTATGATAATCGATTGCGTGTGGATTTTGGATATCCTGCTGCTTCCTGTTTCCTCTTAACCCTGCAGATTTTAGTTTTCGGTGAATAAAGGTGATTAAATAAATTTTGCAAACGGCCAAGTATTTTTTTTAAAAAAGTGAAACAATAAGTAGGCCCTTCCAATGGTGCTGTTTTTTTTTCTCTGTTGGATGAATTAACCTACATAAAACGACATTCATTTAGTTGCTTTTAATTTTGCTCACATGTATTCTTGTGATGGTTGATTTGCTTATCTTCTGGATCCTGTATGATGGTCTTACGATGAATTCCGGAGAGGAGTAAAGTGAATGAGCTGACTTAAGTTATGGTTTCTCCTGGTATGAAAACATAACATGCAGTTAGTGTTGCTGACTTCTTTGGCTGGGTATAGACGTGCTTTTTCCAGTTTGGGATTGACCATGCTTTTTATATCTATGCATAAGTTTTGTCCTTGTGGAGCTGCAAGGCAACCTTAGAATTCTGTGCAGTGATTTTTAGGACCACATTGCATTTCTAAGAAATAAAAACTTAAAAGTTATCAAAGAAAAATGAATAAATTAGTATCTGAATGAAGTCGCACATCCGGTTTGATTGAATATTGTCAGGCATCAGGTTTACCTTACTACTCTAATATTCTAGGAACAACTAAGCATGGGATGATAATGGTCAAACTAACATGAGTTTCTGTTCATGATTTAATTTAGGGATAAATAATTATGGACTAAATAGTTGTAAGACAATACTGTTTTGTTGCATAAAACCTTTTGTGGCAATACCAGGTATGAGTATTCGTTATTGGTGTTATTCACAAGTTTACCCTTGTTACCATGACCTGTAAATGCTATTTTCTCAAGTTTATGCTAATATGCATTTGTTGTAAGCAAATAACTATTCATCATGTAGATGCATTGCAGAGAACAACTAGCCATGAACATATACGAGACACATGCACATTTAATTCAAATCAGTGGATTTGTTACTTCTGCACTCTCATGACTCGTGACTAAATTATTATGTTAATAAAAACAACTCATGTGTCATACATTGGCCCTCCAAGTAATTGATTATCTCAATCCCATTTTAGGAGTATGTCAATACAAAAAATAGAAAAAGAAGAAGGTTCCACCGGGATTTGAACCCAGGTTGCCAGATTCAAAGTCTGGAGTGCTAACCGCTACACTATGGAACCAGATATTACATTTTGTCCCTTGTTGACATTTCTGTCTTATGTCCGATATACTCAGTAAATGGTAGACAGATTTGTCTCTATCCGTTTCTTTTTTATGTTTGTTTCCATCAGCTTTGGCTTCAGTGAAATTGTGTTCCTTTTTTACACATGCATCCAATTAGATACATGCAGAATATGGCATTTGTTAAAAAGTTCCAGCCATTAAAATTTTTGGTATAACGTTTTTGTTCTTATGTATAATTGTTAAATGCATGATTACAGGCCTTGTGACCGTGTCAGTTTTGCAAGGGGATGTCAGAGAAGCTGACCCCCCCCCCCAACCACATCTGCAACCATTAGTTTAGAGGCCTACATTCCCTCAAAAAAAAGTTGTTAGCGTCCAGTATCTAAATACAGGTATCATCTGTTAGCTGGAAAATAGTCTTGTTGATGTTGGCTATTGAGGTTATTTGCCAAGAGCCTCAAGAGTTATTGTTAACTCATTTATTTACAATAATTAGATGCTGGAAGACAGAGTGCTACATTTGTGGGTTTCGATGCTGGTGTTGGTAATAGTGCAATGGAAGTTTTTTGCAGGCTGGAGAAGTTGAGATCATGAGAAGATCAATGGCTCTGATACCATGAAAGGTGAGAGATATGCTGTAGCTTGATTCACTGTATTATCCAAGTACTTGGACCCTTGGTGAGCAAAATTATTAGGAAAGATGGTTACTATGTCAATGGGCTCTTGTTGCTTGTGCACTCTCACGACTAATGACTAATGAGCAAACCATTTATTTCAATAACAATATGCATCATGTATTGGATCTGAAAGCAATTAGATCCCATTTGAGGAGTATGTCAATACCAACAAAAAATAAGGTCCCACCGGGATTTGAACCCAGGTTGCCAGATTCAAAGTCTGGAGTGCTAACCACTACACTATGGAACCGGATGATGTATGTGGTCTTATGCTGATGACATTTCTGTCTTATATTCCATAAAGAGAAAAATGCACAGAAAATTGTCTTTATCCTCCTATCTTTTTTTTTTAACGTTTGTATTCATCAGTTTGGTTTCAGTGGCATCATGTTCCTTTTTGAGCATGCATCCAATTGGCATGCATAATATGACATTTGTTAAAAAGTTTCATTATGGTACAGCATTTGGGTATATTGAATCATTGTTGATGCATGTTATGTTTTACAGTGCATGCTTCAAGACATGATGTTCACATCTGGTTTCTGTAATGATCATATAATTCAATATTCGAAATTATATCTTGAGAGTAGTTTGATTGCACCGATGTATGTCTGTGAACAAAGATTATTTGATGTGTGGAATGCACGACATTGTCAAATCTAATACTACGAAAATTAGAATTTAGATTTGGTTTGGCATAGCCGTGCTTTTTTTGGTTTAGGATTGACCGTGCTTTTGAGATCTATGCATAAATTCTGTCATTGTGGAGCTGCAAGGCATCCCTTAGAACTCTGTGCAGTGATTTGTAAGACCACTTGACATTTCTAAGATATAAGAACTTCAAAGTTATCAAAGAAAAATGTATAAATAATTAGTACCTGAATGTAGTCGCACATCAGGTTCAATTGAATATAGTCAGACATCAGGTTTACCTTACTACCCTAATATTATAGGAACAGCTCCTGCTAGTTACTAAAATGACGAGATGAGGCTCTCAAGAAACTGAGCTTTAGATTTATGTGATTAATTGTAGCATTAAATTGATTCCATCAAATGAGCTTTAGAAACTGAGCTTTAGTTTGTATTTGCTACTTCCTCGTGAGTTTAACTATACGCAGGCATTGAATCAAATGATTGTTTGTAGTGAATCTGCTCTGAAGTGGTCATCTAGCTGTGCACCTATACTTGGAATATACAATATTTTCTTCTGGTTTAGGCGAGATAAGGTAACAAGTGCACCCCAACAAAAGTATGGTCAACCTTCTTATCGTTGAGGCCTTTTGACCATTCATACAAAATTTCAATATTCAAGGATATGAGTGGTTTATAATTATAACTCATCCCTGATATCACCCATTATACAAGGTTGTTTGGTTTATAATTATAACCCATCCCTAATTCGCCCATCATGTAAAAGTGCCACACATTTACATGATAATTACGAGTAAGGTGGCTATCTATCAAAGATATCCTTTACATACAATCCATTTGACTATTTTCTGTTTTAATGCAAATTATGTTTGTCATGAAAAGGTTGATGCATTGTTTCCACGCACAAATTTATAGACACATCAAGAGATACTGATTATGTCCAAAACTTTCCAATAAATATGGCTGGATTACTGAGGTGTGTAGTGGATGCCAATTTACACTAAACCTTTAACCAAGAGACGAAGACTAACTTATTACATACTATGAAGTCGTTACTTTTTTTTTTTTCACTCCTAGATGCTTGAGTTGCATTTTCATCTATATTGATTCTAATGACAACTTATGCATCATATGTTGGCCCTGAAAGCAATTTTTGACTCTGCAGATCCCATTTGAGGAGTATGGCGATACAAAAAAAGGCCCACCGGGATTCGAACCCAGGTTGCCAGATTCAAAGTCTGAAGTGCTGACCACTACACTATGGAACCGGATGATGTATGTGATCTCATGCTGATGCCATTTCTGTCTTTATATTTGGTAAACACAGAGAAAGCAGGGAAAACTGTCTTTATCCTGCTATCTTTTTTATGTTTGTTTACGTCAGTTTGGTTTCAGTGGTATTGTTTTCCTTTTTGAGCTTGCATGCGTGTGTAGTGTCATTTGTTAAAAAGTTCCTTTCTAGTATAGCATTTTTGGTGTTTTGGGTACTTGCTAGTGCATGTTATTTTTTACCGCGCATGCTCCTGGACATTATAATTATTGAATATTCAAAATTAAATCTTGATAAATGTTTGATTACAACAATGTATGTCTGTGAACATAGTTTATTTGATATGTGGAATACATGGCATAGTCTAATGCTATGAATTTAAAATTTAGATTTAATCTTAAGTTGAAATAATTGTGAAGATGGAGCAGCCTAATGAGGTGAGCGCTCACATGTGGGTAATCTCTTGTGTAGTAACTACTGTAATAATAGATAGGATTAACTCAAGGGTTGTATTGTGACAAGTGACAGGATTGATTACTGGCTCTCATTGATTGGATTAACAAAATATGACGATTTAATGGTGCCTCTTCTGCGTGTGTATACTGTACAGATAAAAAATGTCACTTTACCTTGTAAATAATATGGAAAATGATAGGTGTGTACATATTATGACACAAAGGGTACCATCTCATTGTTCAGCACACTAATATTGTCAAACTGTAGCTAAATTTATTTGCCTCCATTTGCCAGCAATTATAGTGAATTGACAATAAAAAATGTAGTGGCTAACTGGTGACACATCTTTTCTGTCCTTTTCTCTAATTCATTTTCTGGCCTTTTTAATCATTTTCATCTTTTCTTGATTGGTGTATGCCAAGTAGATATGGGATTTCAAAGAGGAAAATCCATTAGCGGCCACTGTACTATCTCTCTTTGAGGTCCTGTCCCGGTAGTGCTATCTTAATTGAGCCCTTATAGTAGATAAATAAAGCGATGTGGTCCTGTCCTTTCAAAATAAATATGGCTAGATTACTGAGATGTGTAGTGGGTGCTGATGGACGACCAAGAGTCCTAGATTGTTATTATGATGTGTCAACTGACTCAGCTGTCAAGCATATGCATATGCTCCCAACACCAGCATAGGCTTAGACCTTTTTAGGTTTATTTTATTTGTTCAACAAACTCCTGACTGCTTGTTTTTGTGTTCCATAGGACATTTTATCAAATACGAGTCAATGTATCAGCGTGTGTTATGCTTTTCCGCTTTTATGGTTTCTAATAGCTCTCTCATTATATTTTCCCCCTCTCTCTGCAATCATGATCAGAAAGGCCTATATTCATGCTTAAATGTTGTTACCGTCTTATCATCGAATCAAAACTACCATCTCTTAGGCGGAACAAATCTTGACATAGCTATTTAGGATAATTAGATGTTTGAATACCAAGAGTGCTATGTATGTGATTTTTTATGCTTGTGATGGTAATGGTGTGATGGAAGGTTTTTCACCAAGGTTGGGGAAGTTGAGATAGTTAGTCAGTTAGAAGATCAATAGAGTCTGCTACATTGAACAATAACATGGTAAAAAAATTATTATATTGGTAGCAGCACCTGAATCACGTATTGTCCCTACAATGAATTGACTATGCAGATCTTATTTCAAGAGTATGACAATACCCAAAAAGAGGTCCCACTGGGATTCGAACCCAGGTTGCCAGATTCAAAGTCTGGAGTGCTAACCACTACACTATGGAACCGGGTGTTGTATGTGGTTCCTTGCTGATGGCATTTGTCTTTTGTTCCATAAACACAATAAAAAGGAAGGAAATTTCGTCCATTTTCCTTTTATGCTTTTGTGTTTGTGTGTTTGTTTCGATTAGTTTGGTTTTAGTGAGATTGTTTTCCTTTTTGAGCATGCATCCAATGAGCATACATGTAGAATAGTACAACATTTGTTAAAAAGTTTCATTCATTTAAAATCTTTTTTGTATTTTGTATAATTATTGAATGTTCTTTCTGACAGTGCATGCTACTCTCCAAGAGATAATGTTAACATCTGGTTTCTGTAATAGACTAATAGTTATCTAATAGAATCTTCAGATTAAATCTTGATAGAAGTTTGATTTGCACTGATGTACATTTGTGAACAGAGACTATATCATTTGTAGAATGCAGCGCCGTCAAATCTAATGCTACCAATTGAATTTTGGATTTGATCTTAGGTTAACTTATTTGTAAACATGAAACGGGCTAATGAGGCCTGAACACATGCCCATGCCCACAAAATAGTGTGGTAATGTCCCTTGTGTATTACTCGGTCCCTGAATCTAAGGGATTTTGCCTATGTACTTGTATAGGCAAAACCCCTTATATTCAGGGACGGAGGGAGTAGATACTTTAAAAGTGGATGAATACTTTATATACAGTTTAACTGTTGCATCTGACAAGTGATAACATGGATTGTTGGTCTAATTGGTACAAGTAATATACTATTCTTGCTAAAATTTACTTGATGTCTCAAAGAATGCTCTGTGACACTTCGTGTGTTATCTCTGGTGGTAGGTGAGTGAGATACGCCAACAGAGCCAGTCATCGCTATGTCAACAAGCATAGACGATTTCCTTGTTGTTTACACCAAGCATCTTCAACCTTGTAAGGTAACTGCATATTTGACCATCTTCTCCACGCAAATTCAAGATTGAGTGAAAAATATAATGTGGATTATCAGACTTCTTTATTACCAAGAAAAACTTGACTTCTTTAACTCTTGCCATGGTTAAGTTATCTTTGACAATTTAGTGCTCTGGTATTTACTCCACCTTCTAGAACTTCGTTCTTGTTATGAACTATGTTCAGTGATAAAATAATCTCAAGTCTCAACTCTATCCTTAAATTCTGTTTTTCTTTTCATTGTATCATAATCTGCTTTCATATGAAAAAAGTTCACAGCCTCCTCTGGCCTTTAAATAGTAAATGATGTTAGAAAAACAGAAGTATCAAAACTCACAACCACTACTGTTTGTTTTGTATTTTGAGAAAAAAGAGCAATAACCCTAGTACTGACAGGTCACTCTGTCAGCCTTCCGACCTATAATTTGGAGTACCACATTAGTAGTACTCTTATATTATATATATTGTTCCAACTTATGGATTATGTATTGGCCCTGCAAGCAATTGGCTATGCAGATCTTATTTGAGGAGTATGGCAATACCCAAAAAGAGGTCCCACCGGGATTCGAACCCAGGTTGCCAGATTCAAAGTCTGGAGTGCTAACCACTACACTATGGAACCGGGTGTTGTATGTGGTTCCTTGCTGATGGCATTTGTCTTTTGTTCCATAAACACAATAAAAAGGAATGAAATTTTGTCCATTTTCCTTTTATGCTTTTGTGTTTGTGTGTTTGTTTCCAGTAGTTTGGTTTTAGTGAGATTGTTCCTTTTTGAGCATTCATCCAATGAGCACACATGTAGAATACAACACTTAATAAAAAGTTTCATTCATTTAAAATCTTTTTGGTATTTTGTATAATTATTAAATGTTCTTTTTGATAGCGCATGCTTACTCTCCAAGAGATAATGTTAACCTCTGGTTTCTGTAATAGACTAATAGTTATCTAATAGAATCTTCAGATTAAATCTTGATAGAAGTTTGATTTGCACTGATGTACATTTGTGATCAGAGTAATTATATCATTTGTAGAATGCAACACATTCAAATCTAATTATACCAATTGAATTTTGGATTTAATCTTAGGGTGACATATTTGTAAACATGATTGGCTAATGAGGCCTGAACACATGCCCATGCCCACAAAATAGTGTGGTAATGTCCCTTATGTATTACTCCCTTGGTCCCTGAATGTAAGGAATTTTGCCTATGTATTTGTATAGGCAAAATCCATTATATTCAGGGACGGAGGGAGTAGATACTTTATAAATGGATGGATACTTTATATACATCTCAACTGTTGCATCTGACTAGTGATAACATGGATTGTTTGGTCTAATTGGTACAAGTAATATACTATTCTTGCTAAAATTTACTTGATGTCTCAAAGAATGCTCTGTGACACATCGTATGTTTATCTCTGGTTGTAGGTGAGTGAGATAGGACGACAGCGCCAGTCATCGCTATGTCAACAAGCATAGACGATTTCCCAGTTGTTTACACCAAGCATTTTCAACCTTGTAAGGTAACTGCATACTTGACCATCTTCTCCATACAAATTCAAGATTGAGTGAAAAATACAATGTGGATTATCAGACTTCTTTATTAGCAAGAAAAACTTGACTTCTTTAACTCTTGCCATTGTTAAGTTATCTTTGACAATTTAGTGTTCTGATATTTACTCCACCTTCTGGAATTTTGTTCTTGTTATGAACTATGTTCAGTGATAAAATACTCAAGTCTCAACTCTATCCTGGAATTCTTTTTTCTTTGCATTGTATTGTAATCTTCTTTCATATAAAGAAAGTTCATAGCCTCCTCTGGCCTTCAAACATTAAATGATGTTAAAAAAAATAGAAGTATCAAAACTCACAACCACTACTGTTTGTTTTGTATTTTTTGAAAAAAGAGCAATAACCCTAGTACTGACAGGTCACTCTGTCAGCCTTCTGACCTATAATTTGGAGTACCACATTAGCAGTACTCTTATACTCCCTCCATCCCAAAAAGACTTCATTTTTTGATTTCTGTGTCCAACTTTGACTGTTTGTATTATTCAAAATCTTTATGAATAAGTAAAAAAAAAGTCATGCATGAAGTACTATTCATATATTACCATCTAATAACAATAAAAATATTACTTATATTTTTTTTTTCAAATAAAACGGAGGGTTAAAGTTGGACACAAATCTAAAAATGATGTCTTTTTGGGACAGAAGTAGTATTATATTTATAAGAGTGAATTGCACTTTGGGCCGCATTTTTTTACCCTAGTTCCACTTTGGACCACCCTCTAGCATGTATTTTCACTTTGGACTAGGTAAGATTGTATTTGTTTCACTTTGGACCACCATTAACTCTCCTCACTAGCTAAATTAGCATCTTTTTGGGCAAAGGGTAACCTACACATTAGCGAGAAAGATAATTGGTGTGTAGGTTTCGATGTTCTTAAGTTCATTAATGTGCTCGAAAAAATAGTTGAGGGTGGTCCAAAGTGCAACAAAGTGTAAACTTACGTAGTCCAAAATGAAAAATTTGGCTAAAGGGTGGTCCAAAGTGAAACTATGGTAATATAATGTGGCCCAAAGTGCAATTCACTGTATTTATAACAACTTATGGATCATGTATTGGCCCTGCAAGGACTATGCAAATCCCATTTGAGGATTATGGCAATAACCAAAAAAAGGTCCCACCGGGATTCGAACCCAGGTTGCCAGATTCAAAGTCTGGAGTGCTAACCACTACACTATGGAACCGGATGTTGTATGTGGTTCCTTCTAGATGACATTTCTGCCTTATATTCCATAAGCACAGTAAAAGGCAGGAAGTTTTGTCTATGTCCTTTTAGCTTTTTTTTTTTTGTTTGTTTCCATCAGTTTGGTTTTAGTGAAATTGCTTCTTTTGAGCATCCATCCAATTAGCATACATGTATGGCATTTGTAAAACGTAATATTCATTTGAATAGTTTTGCTATAAACTTCTTAGCACTTTGTATTCTCATTAAATGTATTTTTGACTGCGCGTGTTCGCCAAGAGAATGAGGTGTTCACCCCTGATTTCTGAAATAATCATCTAACAGAATCTTCAAAATTTAAATCATCCAAAGTTTTATTACACAGATGTACGTTTAGTGGAATGCAGCGCATAGTAATCTAATGCTGTATTAAAACGTAATATTCATTTGAATAGTTTTGAATAATAATCTAATGCTATATTAAACACATGCGCCCAAAATACTTTGGGTATGTCCCTTATATGTAGCTGCTTTGACAATGGATAAATATTTTATTTTATGTACAACTTAAGTTGATTACTTCAAATTTAACATAAGTCTGAAATAATGCTCTGTGACAACATTGCATGTTATCTTCTTGCTGTAGGCAAATTAATACAGAACTAGCCATCACTATGTCTGAAAGCATGTGAGAATTCCCAGTTGTTTATTTTACAAGTTCATTCAACAAAAACATGTTTAACCTTCTTAGGTAACTCCTTAGTTGACAATCTTCTCCATGCAAACTTCAAGATTAAGTGAAAATATTACGTGGCTTATAACCCATTGTTAGGAAGCGAAAAAACATGCCTTGTCTAACTCTTGCCATTGTTTAGCTACCTTTTGACAATTTAGTTATCATTCACTTCATCCTGAAATCTTATTGTCTTTGCATTGTATCGGAAGCTCCAATGGTCCAACCTATTTTCCTCATTTCTGCTTTGTCTGCTCAACAAACTCTTAGACTTCTTTTTATCTAATCCATGGGATATGTTATCAAAACAATGCGTTAGTGTGTGCCATGCGTGGTTTTTAAAGCATTGCCAAGGCTTCCGTGCGCCTTGGCATCAAAGCGCCACAAGGAAGTGGTGCTCGCCTAGCCTTCCGTGCGTCTTGTGTTGTCCCAGACTGAAAATCAATCACGGGCCACGGACGCAGCATGCAGGAAACAGAGGGAGCGGGGTAATACATGTTGCACGTGTGGTAATGGCTGAAATCCATTGTGAACATGCAGGGCAAAGTGAAAAGGGACCCCGTGGACATGGGAGCTGTTAGAGAGTGAAGGAACGAGTGAAAGAGCAGTGAGCGGCAGCCAGCAGGAACCTAGCGACGATGGTGACCTCCCTCTCGCTGCTCCCATTGCTTCTTCTGCAATGGATCTGCCCTTCTCTTCCCTGTCAGCATGTACTCTTTTCCTCCCCAGTCCTCTGTGCTATTTCTCTCCCCTTCTCTATGTTCTTCTTCTCTGCTCTTTCTCTTTGCTCTCCCTCTTAGATCTCTAGTATGCCTCTTGTGCTCTTGCGTGTAAGGTGTCGCCTCGACACTCACCTTAAATGCCTTGGTGCCACACTGCCACATAGGCAATTGGGCAGGGGTGGTTCGACTTGTAGCCTCAAGAACACTAGTGCCATGTTTTTCTGTTTCCATGGTATTATAGTCTCCACCCTTCTTCCACTCCATCCCAAGGCTAACTATCCTTTTTTTTTATTTGACCGGGAAAAGGTGGGGGAATCCCCCAGTGATTTTCAATATATTAAAAGAAAAACTGTGCAAATGTTTCTTTATCCTTTTTTCTTCCATCTGAAAAATGCTGCCTACATTCACACCAAAAATGTCGTTAGCATCTAGCATGAAACCACAAGTATCTCTTAGCTGAAAAGTATCTTGCTGAAGACCAAGAGTGGTAATGCATTTGGAGAAGTTGACATACCATTAAAGCGGGGAATATGCCATCTGTTAATGCACTGGATCTAGATTACATGGTGAACGAAGTAACAAAAGCTATGATATTTATAACAACTCATGAATCATGTATTGGCCTGTAAGCAATTGGATATGCTAGATCCCATTTGAGGACTATGGCAATACCAAAAAAGAGGTCCCACCGGGATTTGAACCCAGGTTGCCAGATTCAAAGTCTGGAGTGCTAACCACTGGAACCAGATGTTGTATGTATGTGGTCCCTTCCAGACGACATTTCTGTCATAGTATTTCACAAAACATCAAAAGGCAGGAATTTTGTCTATATCCTTTGCTTTTTTGTTTATGTCCATCAGTTTGTTTCAGTGAAATTGTTCTCTTTGAGCACCATGCATCCAATTGGCATACTCATAGGCTAACATATCTGAAAAAGTTCTATTCATTTAAACCTTTTTGGTATAACTATTTTGCACTTTTTATAATTACTAAATTTGATTTATTATGGTACACTCCAAGAGATAATATTCACCTCTGATTTCTGTAATAATAATCCAACATAATCTTCAATATTAAATTTGGAGAAATTTGATTGCACTGATGAACAGAGATTATATCATGTGGATTATAACGAATAGTCAAATCTCAATGAATTAAACTTTGGATTTAATCTTAGGTTGAAATAATTGTGAACATGAGTAGCCTAATTAGAGAACACATGCCCACAAAATACTGGGGTCATGCCCCTTATGTATTAGCTACTTGAAAAATGGATGAATATTTATCGTATATACAACTCAAGGATTGTACCTGATAATATCGATTACTTGTTCTAGTTCTAGTATGATTCAATCAGAATGCTCTGTGACATACTAAATTTTTTCCTGTACGTAGGAGTCAGCCATCACTATGTCCGAAAGCACAAGAGAATTCCCAGTTGTTCAAGTTAACCCTATTAAATCCATGTTTAACCATTAGGTTGCTTATCTGACCATCTTTTCTGTGCAAATTTTAAGAATGAGTTAAAACTATATTGTGATTTATTATAATCTCTCTTAGCAAGAAAAATGCCTTATCTAATTGTCAGTGTTGTTTAGTTACCATGTCAACATTTAGTGCCCTGATATTTACTCTACCTTCTGGAACTTGTTCGTGCTATTCAATTAAGTTAGCTGATAATAATAAAATACTCGGTTCTATCCTGAAATTCTGGCTTTTCTTTACAGTGCATCTGAAGCTCCTTTTCATATTCCAACGGGATCACAGAAAACAGTGCAAAAATAGAAAAACTCAGAACCCCTGCTGTTTACCTTGCATTTTGAGAAGCAAAAAGATCAACAACACTAGTACTTACAGGTCATTGTGCTGGCCACTCGGCCTATCAATTTGGAGGACCACAGTAGCAGTACTCTTATCATCTTGTGCTAATTGTACCTTACAGGAGCAAAAATGTTTCACTGATGCATCAGACACCATGGAGTTTTCGTCGTGGTGTTATGGATGGTAGGGCAGTACCAGGACCAAGGGAACGGACGGATTGTAGAAGAGGCCTCTGGAATTTGCCTGAGCTGATGTATAAAGTTAGTATCGTCTTATAGTTGGCAACATTCTGATTGAAAACGACATATTGAACGTTACTGGTTCATAATGTCCTTGATAGTTGCCTGATACATTGCCCTCGAACTATATATGCTAGTGCATTTCACTTGTCAAATCTTTTGAAAAATTTCCCAGTGGGTATGGCATAATGAAGTTCATCTTTTGGAACAGATTGTCTTCTCCCCGTGCAATGTGCCCTTGGCCATAATTATTCAGGTCTAGTCTATATGGAGTCTCATGATCAAATGCTACTCTGATTGAGGTGGAGGCAAGTTACCGAAAAGCTGCATGGAAGCTCGTCTTAACAAAGAGCTTGTTTTCAACTATCACCGTGCGCGACACGGTACGTCAAGCCGGCAACACGCGAGAGAGCTCGGTGTACTACAAGACGCCCGTACGCCAGGGAATAGGCCTCGCGCGCACGGGTGGGCCTTGCTTCCCCTCTCTTCCTTCCCTCCAGCCTTCTTTCTTCCTCTTTGTCTGTATTTAGCGTTGGGCTTAGAGGGGAAGGTGGCGGGGCAAGGATAGGCGGCCGCGGGTCGGGAGAGGATAGTGGGCGGGTCAGCGGTGAGGGAAGCTTGTTGCCGACCAGTTAGGGTGAATGGGGCAAGCGGTGAGGGAAGCTTGTTGCCGACCAGTTAGGGTGAATGGGGCAAGCGACAACGGCGGGATAGAGGCGGCACGACAAAGTGACGGTGGTGCCGCTGGCTGTCGAAGGTGAGGACCAGAGAGGAGGGACGCGAAACTAACCTGGGAAGAGGCGTCGTCGCCGGAGGTAGTCATCGGCCCGATGGACCGAATCCATTCGTGGCACCGGCAGGGGTGCGCCCGTGCATGGATTAGCTGGACCCGTGCACCAATGCATCATGGAAGGAAGGGGCGTATAGTATACCCGTGTTTATGGGCCGGCCGACCACTCCAGGTCCTTGAGTGCATGATATACTTGGGGCTGGGTTTATTTCCCTGTTGAACTGAACCACCGCCGTCGGGAGGGAATTCTCGCCGCCGCCGTCGCTTGGTGTCAAAGAAGAAGAAGCCCACCCCGCATACGACGGTTGGGTGGTTGGATCTATATCTAGGGTATGTATATACCTTGGGTCCTGGATTTTTTCCCTCATCTGATTTCATGTTCTTGGCGACCTTATCTCTCTCGGATTCGAGTTGCAATCCGTGTAGGACGAACCCTTAATCTTTATATATACTCAGCCCGCATTGTTTCTGTGGTAATTGCTGGTGGCCGAGAGTTTTTGGAATTAGAGCTGATATTAAGGTATGTACGGCAATCTGTTGCTGCTGCCTTCTGCTGATCGTCAGTTTATTTTACCTTTTGCCAGTATTGATTTTTTATTCTTATAACTATTGCGTTTTACTATGAATCTGGCCGAAATATTGCTGGTGGATAGGATTGCAGATTGTTTTTTTTTTCCTGATTTTCGTAGCAATCCATAATCCCCTAGGACAGTACTAGGCCATTTTTATATCACGGTGCCATCTATAGATCGTTTACACAACAGGAGATAAATTAGGAAACTCAACAAAGTATCATGTGTACTCATTTATGAGTAATATTCATGCAACCTATAGACAAATAGCATTTTCTTCAAATTGTAAGTCAGTTACTGAGGTTGATGAATATCTGAACAGCAACATTTGCAAAGCTTTGCCCATATTTTAGTTTGCACACATTACCAAGAATTGTAGAAACCACTTATGTCTTAACTGTTGGTAATGCAGGGGAGAGAAAATCAACCAGGAGATGGAAACCATTCAGGCGCAAGAACTGGGATCTGAACACAAGCCAGAACCAGAGGTTGATGAGATGCGAGGATCCGTGGGTGATCAAAAGCCTGCCGAAACAATCCAGGATACAGTTGTGAATCCAGGATACAGTTGTGAGACTGATATTATACCAGAAAAGCAAACTGAGCTGGAGACATGTCCAGTGGCTAACCCAAATCCTGCAAAAACAAACCAGGATACAGCTGAGGTAACTTATGGTGACCTAAAAACCACTGACCCAGGTGTTACTTACCGCTGCAAAAAATGCCGCACGCTCGTTGCAACAGAAGGGTATGTCGTTACCCACAAACTAGGCCATGGCGAGAAGTGTTTTTTAAAGCGCAAGAAGTATCATGTGGATGAGAAGGAACCTGAATGTACCTGCCTCTTTGTGCAGCCCCTCAAGTGGATGCAACCTGGTTAGTAGCCTACCTTGAATGCTGTAATGTTCCTTTTCTTTTTGATGTTGTGTGTGTGCCTGATATAATTTCTTCTAAAAATGTATTCCAATGCAGTGGTGGAAGGTTATATCTCAGGGAAGATCGCTTGCAGGAAATGCAACACTAGATTGGGACAATTCCACTGGGCAGGAATGCAGTGCAGCTGCGGAGCGTGGGTGAATCCAGCTTTCCAGCTGGTCAAGAGCAGGATTGATCAATGTGAGATGTGATCAGTCAAGCAACTCAACTTTCAAATTCATTAGCAGTGACATCTCAATCATAGCCAGTTGTAGGAAACATGACCGTCTAAACTTCTATATCTCTCTGGTAGTTATCTGTTTTTCTGTCTAGATGAAAAGTCTTGCAGTCCACACCATTCAGATTCAGTGTTTCATCAGTTGTTTCAGCTTGATGAAAATAACGGTAACATATCAGGCAGACCATGGGCTTCAAGAATTTTTGTGTATATTTCTGAAAACCATGCATTTCAAACCAGCTGAACACTGCATTACGATTGCAAGCACTTGCATGTGATTTAATCAGGTGAAGAGCAGAATCTCTGATAAAACGTGACAAGAGCATAGTAGTAGATAAGTAGTGGTGTTCTCCTGGGACCTGGGGGTGTATGCGCTTGTATGCTATATATGAGGTTTTCAGATGAGATAGAAGAGAATTCGAGCGTGCTACTCCTCTTTGGGAGTGAATAGGTCAGAAATCAGATAGGGAAAATTTGGTAGTAGAACGGACTGCACTAAATTTGGTATAACCAAATTAGAGCAGAATTGAATGATAGAAGGACTAAATAGTTCGGAGGGAATCTATTGTATGCCCTTGAGTTTGTTTTGGTTTGACAATTTATCATTGACATTGTCATTTTTTGTATAATATGCCGACGAATTTACTTATTGTTCTATAATATACCGTTGATGTGGCTATTATTTTCAGAAATACGCGAAATACTCTTTCAACCACACGAGGTTAAACTATTGACTTGTCCAATTAGAAGTTCAAAAAATTACGATTTTTTTTTGTATGGGCTCAAAGTTTGTATTAGATTGAAGATAAAAAAAGTTTGTATTAGATTTCAAGATTTTTGCATTTCTACTTATATACAAAATAAGAAGGCAAAACAAATGAAAGTCTTAAAATTTATACACAAACTTCTATGTTGTGTAAAGAGTTTACAATGTACTTACATACAAATTTCGGTGGCATCAGTCCTTTATTCCAGCTCCTAAGGACACACATCAGACATAAAAAGCAAAATGTGCTTTAGGTGGCATCAGCATGGACCAGACAAAGAAAATACTCATCAAAGTCAAACTTTTAAAACTTTGACTAAAAATAATTTTAAAAGTACTTAGTTCATAACATGGAAATCATACGTATAGATTCATCTTAAAAAAATACTTCAATACAATCATATGTTTATTGATATATACATTACTGTATAAAAGTATGGTTAAATGTGTTTTTTAAAAACCGTACTCTTATTCAAAATGTCTATTATTATCAAATTGTAGGGAGTAGAGTTTAACAGTTGAAGAATGTGGATCCCAAAACTGCAAATAAGAAAACTGAACTTCCTCTAATGCTCAGAATGTGTTCTTTCAAAACTACAAAGAGTTGAAAAAAAAACTAGCATTCCTGTAATAATTTTAGAGTTTGGTACTTAAGTAGAGCTCTGAAAGGAGGAACCAGATCCTCTAACTTCAAGTAGTACTGATGGAATATCATTCACCAAGAGTCATGAAGTGACGTACAGAAAATTTTGAAAACAAACAAGAAAAACGACACAATATACAGAAGCAGTAAGCACTGAGCTCATCGACGGCCGTCGCGTTGATCAACAGGGGGAAACCACCGTAGCAGCCGTCCTCCGCTCGCGCCGGCGCCGCGCGCAGAGCTAATTCTCAGCGAGATCGCATGTCTCGTAGAGTAGATCATCTCGCCCACCCACCGACGCCGTCGCGCTCGTGCCGCCGGCGACCCTCCACCCGTCGTCGTCGACGGCGTCGTTGTTGCCGGTTAGGCGCTGGACGAGCGACTTGAATCCGGCGGCGTCGGAGGTGACGAACTGCCATTGCAACCCCTCTTCTCCATGGAACCGAAGAATCCGATAGAATCGATGTGATCTTTATGTCTCGATCAAAATTGACGTGATCAACTCCCTGCTTTATGTCTCGATCAAGTAGCTTTTCCCCTTTTTCTATTGATTCCATCAACCGTCAGCGGAGCTCAAGGTTGTTTGGTTGGTGACAAAAGTTTTCCGTTATAAACAGGCCACGGACGCCGGCGGTGGGAATGCAACAACTGCGACTGATATGTGGGGTCCTAGTTAGGTGGGCCCACATGGAGGTGAGCCAGTACGGTGGATGGACGATGGTCAGTGGAAGTGTTAAGTTAATACGGGTAGGATTTGCGTGTGTTCGTTCATAGGGGTGAGTGTGCGTGCGTTGTGAGTGTCTACGTATACTGTGTAATTAAAAAAAATTGGTTTGTGTTGACTGGTCGTACAAAGAGTACAACAGTCAAGTTTTGGGAACGGTCAAGCTTCTCCACTCTCTTCTCGTGTCTCCCTCGTGCGATGGTCCTTGCTCATCTGCCCATCTGCCTCCTTGCTCTCTATCGTTTTCCTACCTGTGTTCCTGGCGACTTCGTTCCGGTCCACGAAGAGTATACTACCTTTGGTTCTAAGAAAAACTTCTGACTTTGGTTTAAAATACAAGACATTGTTAATTTTTAATATTCATTTGATTATTTGTCTTTTTAAGAAGCTGTTTATATAATACGGAGTAGACTACCACCTCACCCTCATAAAAACTGGAAATATAACATAATATGTTTAAACCATTTTTGGTAATGGAGCTAATGGTACTTCATACATTCTTAATAACCGACAACTTTGAATTTACCAATTTAATTGACAACTAATATTTCTTAAATGGTCAAATTAAAGTGATTACAAGTTTCATTTTATTTAGGACATAATATGAAAGGATTTCACGTTGATAATGGACCTAATGGTCAAGCGCAATTATTGCTTAAAGGTATGAGGTGCCACGTGTGATATTTTGATATTGTTTCCAAATCATCTTATTTTTCAGCTAGCACTTCCTACTCCTATTGCAATAATCCATGAATTGCTGCCATTAACGAGCGTCCGATTACAAAAAAAAAAAAACATAACAAGTGTGGGTTCTAAAAAGGCCACCATACCCCAAACCAAAATTCTTTATGAGAGTACTTTTTATTTAATTTATTGGTAGTCTTTAAGGATTTGAATATATTAGAAATAATTCATTTTGTCAATTTGCTCAGCCAATTTTAGCATATACGAACACAAAATAGGACGAACTCCTTGACGAAAGAAACAGTGCAAGAGTGGAGAAGTGTTTGTGCTGAAGTATGATTGCAAGACACAATAATGTTGGCTTTGCACATCCGCTCTATACTTATATAAAAATCTATAATATCCGTCTCAAATAAATGAAACTCTCGTGTGTGGGACTCCAAGCTTCTTTGATCGATCGGTTCTATCTAATAAATAAATTATTCCATTTTGATGACATGAATACAAAAGTGTACAAGGAGGCATGTAGCATATACAGAGTCATCTTTTTTTTTTCTAATAATAAAAAAATGCATATACAGAGAAGTTCAGAGAAATTAGAATGAAACAATACGCAGAGATCACCCAAAATTAAGCAAGGACCGAGCTCGTCGCCGGCAGTCGATCGATCAACACGAAAAACCGCCGTATCCACCGCTCACGCCGCCGTCGACGCCGCACACCATCTCGCCGAGGTCGCACGTCTCCAGCAGCATCATCTCCTCCACCCAATTCGCCGG